>JABFQB010000496.1:0-10233 GCA_022817105.1 Pseudanteris insignis
TTCAAATAAATAGTTTACTCTCACGTACTTGGTGATCAACGCAACCTTTTTCGAATCTAGAAATTGTTATGTTGCGATATGCTACTCCTCGATTACTGCGTTTCGTTGCTGTTTGAAATACGTCTATTCTCCTGGTGTAACCGATGCGTGATTTGTATATTTGTATTATAACTACTACGTAGTTTTGATAAATAAGAACAAAAAAAATAGCAGAGCGAGCAAACTGTTGTGTATATATATACACATTTTTTTATTGTTCAAAGTTACTACTTTGAAAAAAAATATAAAACTATAAATCAAAAAAAAATTAATTTCGAAACAAAAATTCCGAATGTAATTCGATAAAATTAATTAAATTACTTAATGATTTTGTTGTTTAGCGATAACTATTGTTATTTGGTGCTAGATAATTTTTGGGTTATTCGCAAAAATGTAAATCCACTCCCATAAAATTATCATAATCCGAGAAGAAAAACTGTATATACTATTGTAAACATATTTTAGTTAATTCCTATGAAACCTCATTTATGTTATATGCGATATTAGTATTCTTTTGATTTAAAAATTAAGATTGATTATCAATTTTATTTAACTATTGCAGAGTTAAAAACGGAAGTTAAAAATAAACACCGAAAATGTAGAAGTTTATTAAATAAAATGATGATTTATTTCAAATGCTTGAATTTTATTTTTTTCATTATTCTGTTATTGTTATTATCCTTTTTTCAATCAGCCAGGAGAAGGACTTGTATACACGACATTAAAATCTAACCGTAAATTATTATTTATCAAAATTTTTTGAAAATCATTTTAATTGCACAATACCTCGTTAATGTGTTGAATATTTTTCACATGTTTTCGATTCTTGTAGGATTAATACTTACTATAATTAATTGCATGAGTCATTGAGTTCACGTAAATGAAAAGCATAAAACAATAAAGTTACGAAATTCAATCAATATAAATATATAGAATTTGTCAAAACACAAATGTTATGCAAACCAAAATAAAACAATACAATGAAATTTAAACAATGACTTGGAATTTTAAGTGATCCTTGCGGTGAATGAAACGCTGCAATAGCGCCATCTACAATACCTTTCATTTCTGTGAAGTAAATTAAACTCGTATTTTTGTATAATTGCTACATTGCAATTTTACTGTATATAATTACTTTGCAGTTTTTTAAACTAAAAATTAATGCACCTAATTTTATAAATGATCACACTTATTTAAAATATATTGATAACATCATCGTAAATTATTATGATCATTATAAAAGGGCATTAGTTAGATGTTTTTTTTAACACTTTAAGTTTGATGTTCAACGTAGACAAATGTTTTGAATAACAAACATGGCGAATTGTAACATAAGTCGTCAAACTTTTTTCCTTACTTGGCGCAAATTAAATTCATTCTGCGTTTATAAAATTTAAACGCTGATGAATATAACTTTTTAATTAAACTGTAATTTTTCTTGTATGATTGAAACTGGCGTGTGTGTGCGTAATATGAACGAGACATTGTATATGTATCAAATAATAATATTGTATAATATGCGATTTATAACTGTGAATAAATGAGGAGTTTATCAATGGTAGAGTGTAAAAGAAATATTGTATGTATAAATAAATAACTTATAAGAATACGCAAAATTAAGAAAATTCATAAAAATACACATACACATGAATACTTACATACTTCAATATGTATACAAGTACTCTAAAACAAACGCGTAACACCTCTATGTATGTGATAAGGATTTGTAATGGATTAAGAATGGCAAGAATAGAATGTGTAATCTACTAGATCTCAGCCTAAGTTTAGAAATAAATTTAATCAGTACTTTATAAGTAACACCAAATTCACTCCTCTTGTATCAAAAGTAATTTTTATATAAGTTTCACAAGCGCACATATGCATAAATCAATTGTCATTTCCATAGTGCATGAAAAGAAGGCATTTTCAAAAAAAAAAAAAAAATAATAATTATGCAAAAAAATTACTTTATTAATGCGATGCTGGAAGTTGAACCACAAATTAAATAGAACTGAAAAATGGAAAACAAAACAAAACAAGCTGTATATAAAATGAATGAATGCATATACAAATTATTAATATTAATAGCGTATTCAAATAAATTGCGCTTGATGTTGTTAAGTAAAAGAATTGCTAACTTTTGAATACTTCTCGCTCACTGAGATCAAATACTTTGTTGATGTCCTAGTATAGAAGAACCTTTGCTCGCGTTCAGTAAAAACATTTATGAAATAATTTTTGTACAGCGATTAAGTAGCGTCATTTCATCATTATTATTTAAAGCAAGACATTCTTTTATTATTTTAAAAAACAAATAATTTTATAAACATGATATTCATACTTACGACAATAAGACGTCATTATTTATGTTAAAATTTAGTGTTAACTTTGCAACATTGTAAATCAAATGGTCACACTATCGCTTCCATGATAAAAACCATTTATATGTAATAAAAATCTGAACGCGAGTCGAAGGCATGCTTTTTATAAAAGGATACGTCTATTTGTGTAAACTTTTACCTATACAGAATGGTTTTATGCCAGTACGACAGATTTAAAACACATTGTACGTTGCGTTTAACACACTTTTTTTGAATTGAATTGAATATATATTTTGTTCGTTTGTATATCTAATAAAATATTTAACATTACCATCAACTTTCTCTCTGAGTTAAAAAATTAATTCCCCATCATCTACTACATGCTGTGTAAGTTGTTCATTGTTTATAAATTATAATTTCGTTATTCCACTTAACATATAAATTTGTTCTAAAAATTATTTATTTTTTTTTTTAATGTTGTAATTATTGAATATTTTTAATTTTTTTAATGCATGTGATTTTTTTTATCTTTATGCCAAGCAGAGTTTTGACAGTATTAATCTAAAATTATATTTAAAGCCAAAAAAATAATGAAAAGATACTAGATCAGAAGAATGAAATGGATGTGACAATAAAACCGATCTAAGCTGTAAAAGCTTTTTGTGGGTTACCAAATTTGTATGATTAGTCACCAAGTTTTTTGAATTTACCAGTTATAACTTTTTCGTGCAACTAAATTGTTGAACTCTATATTAGTATCAAGAATTCCTATTTTAACTTTTATGAATTTTACATTAATTTTACTCGCCTGTTACTGTTTTACTAATCGATTTTTCACACATTTGATAATTATTTATATTTACTTTAAGATAAATCATATAAAGAAGCTAAATTTGCGACAAACAGAATTGTGACGTGATAAGAAGAAAATAAAAATCTAAAGTCTTTTTTAGCATGTCGAGGACTTTACGAACAAAGCTTTATGTATGAGAAAAATCGACCTAGTAACAAAAGAACTTAATTTATTTAATTCTGTCAGCAGTATTTTGACTTACGCGAATATAATATTGTCTTTAATAAAAATCCCTAGTTAAAATTTTCGCATGAAACGTTCACATGCATATTCCATATAGAAAATTGACCGCGTGTAAATAATTGCATGAGCAAGTTCCATATAGCATTATGTTCTATACATAGAATCCATGCAGATCCTATTGTAAATTAAACTTGTTTTGGTAGCGATGGTACTGCAATATTTAGATGAATATTTTTATATATCAGATTTTAATACTTCAACTACATAAAAAAATGACACTGAATTTAAATACTGCTGCTATATTGCAAAACAATTAAATGTCCCACTTTATTGAAATTTGTAATAACATTTGAATATTATGCATATGGCACATCATAAAATTTTGTGTATGAAATATCTATACATTAAAAAAAATAATGTTTAATATTTAACTAAATGACTAGTTAGCACTAACTGTATCCTCTATAAGCGCACAATATTGTTACAATATTATAGCAATATTTTTCAATAAAATTTAATATTGTAGTCATATTGAATGCCCGCCATTTTAAAATATTTAAAATGTATTGTAGTCATATTTTAGCAATATTATTTAACATTTTTAAATGTTTTTAAAATATAAATTTTCATAATTTTCAGTTTTAAATGTCAAAAAATACTTATTTTAATTAAAAAAAGCGATCAATTTCAAGCAAATTGACGAAATTCTAAAAATATTAATATTAAATTTAATACAGATATATATTTACTTTTAAAACGGCATAATACAAAATTGCTGCAATGTTACTGTACTATTTTTTAATATTTTTAAATATTGTGCACTTGTAGGGTTCATAAGTCCAAACTACACCTGCTAATACATGAAAAAATAATTTTTTCATTGTTTAAACTAATTTTTTTTTATTCCTAACTTTTACACAGGAATTAGTTTAGACTTCTATATGCGTGTGCGCCCACTTATAACATCAATATTGCTGTGATAATATTTGCAGCTGTCGTTTATAAAAATATTTTTTTCAACAAATTTTAATATAAAAATATATTTAGACTATCGTAAATCAAATGTAA
This sequence comes from Pseudanteris insignis, assembly GCA_022817105.1. Lineage (NCBI taxonomy): Eukaryota > Metazoa > Arthropoda > Insecta > Hymenoptera > Scelionidae > Pseudanteris > Pseudanteris insignis. Next base: position 4,465 of record JABFQB010000496.1, read on the forward strand.
ATTTAATTTAATATTTATAAGATATATAATCAATAATTTTCCAAAATCATTAAATAGCAGGAGTTTCTTTATATTGCTGCAATCATGCATTAAATTTCAAATCAATTTGTAGCGTCACAAAATATTTGAAATTATATAAAGAATTTTCTTCATAATTGTAAAAATATTGCTACAATAACAGAAGTTGAAAAATATAAATTATTTATAATGAATATTTTTCTAAATATATTTTTATAATGAATATACTATAATGAATAATGAATTTATTTATAATAAATAATATAATGAAAATTATAAATTTAATCATTTTTTAATTACAAAGTTTTCATTAATATTATATGATCTGACATTATTGTCAATTAAAATATTCTTGTCTAAACTGATACAAAACCTGTTGGGAGAATGAAATTCTGATTCCAAAATAACGTTTCTTCATCGGCATTTAAAGCTATGGTATATACAAATTGATAAAATATAAAAAAATATTGTTGTTGTTGTTTAATTAGCGGGACAGTTACTTAATACTTGTAAGTTCAAGGATCAACACAATAATAAAACGCTCAATTTAAAAATAATTGTTTCATAACCTCAAATTAGTAGTAATTTTCATAATAACGTTTTTCAAAACAATTTTACTTAAAAAAATTTTTTATCAACTAATAATACAATTTTGAATATTTTTCAATTACTATATAATATACATAAATATGTACATATAATAAACATAAATATGCAGAAATTATTGAAAATAATTTTTAAATAATATAAAATTTAGTTTAAATGAATTTAAATATGTAATTTTAACAACTGAAATATAATTACACCGACTAAACGATTTCAACACATTTTTAATTTTTAAAATTAATTAATTATAATATGTAAATTGTAAGAAATGAATCATAACAGGTTTTTTTTTTTTTTTATTAAAAACCTCGTTTTTGAAAAATGTTTGATCGCATTACAATTTCCTTTAAAAATACTTAATCATTAATAAAATATTAAATTAAATGATTTTTTTCCAGCTATTTGAAATATACTTTACGAATGCCACAACTAATAAGTGAAATGATTATGATATAATTTTATAAACTTATTTTGTTCACGAAGAAATTTATCAAGTTCCAAATGATTTAATGATATAATATTTTATTTTTCTGTTATTTGATTCACAGTATATTTAATCACATTATTTGAAACAAAATGAGTATTTTGTATGCTGATGAAAATGGTTGGTTCATAATTCATGAAAAATTTATACAAAATATGTACAAAAATGTAAGATACAAAGATAAGATATTCACTCTAAAATTCAACAATGATTTATTTAATATAAATTCAAAATATGTTCGCAAAAATGAACTAGAATCAATAGTTAAAAATCATGATACTGCTAACAGTAAAAGAAGGAAAAAAAAAACTAAACATTATATAGAAAATCTTAATGAGGTAAATAATATAGCATGAATAGATACTTATGTGTAATCTGTAATTTAATAAAGTTTGTTTCAGGTGAAAATAGTTAAAAAATATTATTAAAAAATAAAAAATTCTATACAACATAAATCATTATTTTCTGATTCAGTACAATCTGATTTTAATGATGCTGCTCGTAAATTAGGTCAAACATTTTTTGATAAAATAACTTGTAATATATCCTTTACTTATAAAGGGTCTAATTTGTCCAATTCTACTCAAGTTGTAAATATTACAGCAAATGAATTTGTAATACCTGCAAACTCACATTTTTTTTGCTATGATATTAATGATACAGATAGAATTTCACAGATTAATAAAGAATTTGATTTAATTATAATGGACCCCCCATGGTGGAATAAATCTGTTAGAAGAAAAAAAGCAAAGTTTTACAAAGATAGGCAGGTTTAAGAATGTGATATACCTTCATTTAGCATAAAACTATGATACTGATTTTAAAAGTAATATCGTATTCATTGAACTTTCAGTTACACAATGTTATATAATGAAGACTTGATTAATATTCCTATAAATAAGTTATTAAAACGTGATGGAATAATTGGCATATGGTGTACTAATTCGTTATCTTGTTTGAATAGTATAGTAAACCACATGTTTCTCAAGTGGAATGTATCTTTTAAAGCTAAGTGGTATTGGATAAAAGTAGGCATCATGAGAATATATTATCTGAAATTGTCATTATAGTTATATTAATTTAAAATATTAAAATTAACTAATTTATTATGAAAAAATAGATCACTGTATTTAATTTTAGATAACAAAAAATGGTGAAGTAGTATGTGATTTCAATGAAACGCATAACAAACAACCTTATGAAATACTTGTAATAGGTTCGATGTCACAATCTCTGATTTTACCAAATGAAAAAGTATTTCTGAGTGTTCCAAGTGCTGTACATTCACATAAACCTCCCTTGATTGGTATAACTTTATAAAATGTATAATAATAAAATATTATAATGATTGGTTTTGATTTATAAAAGTTAAATTTTTTATAAAAATACTTGTGTAAAATAAATGTTAGTAAAAATTTATATTTCAGAAATTTTCAAAACTTACCTGCCAGAAAACCCTGAATGTTTAGAAATTTTTGCAAGATATTTATTATCAGATTGGCACAGCCTAGGAATCGAAGTGTTGAAATTTCAACATTTATCCCTTTATGATATTCAAGGAGCAGAAAACGAGGAAGATATCAATCCAAAAACATGATAGAATAATTATTTTTCTACTTTTTTTTAATCTATTAATGATGTACATGTAAATGAATGGAAAAATACATATATATATATAATAACTATTTAATATGAACCAGTTAATGGAAAATGTTTTATAAGATTAATAAAAATTATTAAAATATCATGCATTATATACTTACTTATGGAAACTTATATTTAATATATAAACTATATTACGAAGTTATTTTCCCGCTGAAATTAAATTACAAACCCTAGAGGGCGCAGTTATCAGCAGCAAAACGCCATTGTTTTGTATTATTTCCTATGTTACTATTATTTCATTTGTTAGTTTTCTTTTTTATTTTATTTACATTTAACATCAATGCTAAAAGTTTTAATTTATTTTTAATTAAGTTAAGATTGTTTACAATATGCCGAATCCTAAGACAAAAGTCACAAGGTAATTTTTATTTAAATTTTTATTTATAAATCTTCCGAATATATAACCCCTCTTTGTTTTTTGTTTTTATATGAATAATCTACACACAATCTATTTTAATGAAGAAAGTTTTTATTTTTTAAATTTAAATCAAGCAAAATAAAGGGAAAAATTGAGTATGTTTAATATAAATATAAATGTATGTATTTTAAGAATATCGCAGTACATGATGTCTAAAATAAAGAAAAATTATTACAGAGAAGTTAATGATTCAATTGGCGATCAAGGAGGATATTTTGATCTTGTAGTTAAACCCGTATTACAAAAAGGTCACGAGGGAGAATTATGTAGTTGGTTGAAGGAAATGAGTTTAATTAGAAGCTTTATAAATTGTACGAATTTTGAATGTCATGGAAAAAATATGACATGGAGTCCTGCTCGAATAATAGATAAATATAATTGGACTTGTTCTGGATGTGCTACTAAAAAATCAATCAGAGAAAATTCGTTTTTTCTTGGAATTAAATGTGACTTGAAATTATGCTTGCAAATTATTCTTGCTTGGTGTCAAGGAATCGAAAGTGACATAGTTTCAAATTATTTAAGTATGTTTTTTTTATGCATTTGAAAACTATTTCTCTAAATTATAAATAGTTTTTAAATTATAAAACACCAAATACAAATAACAAATTCAAGTGTCTAATACCATACTTTTTTCTTATATTTTATCTATAAATTTTAGGATTATATTTGTTAAAATTGTTAAAATACTAGTTAAATTTTGTTTTTATTCATTTTAAATATATTCGTCTAAATAATCTCTGAAAAATTAGTATATTAATTTATTAATAAAAATAATAACAATAATAATAATTCGAAAATAATTCTTTTTAGATTTAAAAGAACATATTATAAAAAAAATCTATGAAAAGTGTGCAATCATGACAGAAATGTACATTAAGAAACATAGTGAAGAATGGATTTTAGGAGGACCAGGAATGGTTGTTATTGTTGATGAATACCCCCATGGCTGTATGAGTCAAAATATAGTTGATGTAAATTCTACAAAAAGAAGTAATAATAACTCTCACAATATACTTTGTATTGCTGAAGCTGACGTAATTCCAACAAGGATGTGGTTCCATGTTCTCAAGTCACATCACGAAGTAATAAAAGTTCAGTTTTAATTAATGTATTTTTTTTTTTTTTTAAGTTTTATATTTAAATAAACATTGTCTATATTATTTATAGCCAATCAGATCAAACAAGTCTGAAAAATCTATACAAGTTAGAAGTGAAGCTATTGAAGAAGCAATGAAAGAAATTATGCAACATGTAGCTCCTGGCAGTTTTATTGTAGCTAATAACAAAGCCCGAAGTTGTAATTATGAAGCTTTACTAAATTTTAAAAGATATAATATTGTAAGTGCAGAATCTCTTCAAAGATATGACTTGCCTGGTGAATCTAATATATTAAAGAATCTTGGTAAGTAATCTCGATCGAGTATCTCAATTATTTTTTTTATTACTATTGAAAACAATTTTGTTTCATTTATTCAATGCAATAATTATTAAAAATAAAAAGTATAACAAACATTTATTTTTTGGATTCGTTTTGCTCTGTCGATTTATATATGTAAAAGTGTACTTGAAGAAAATTTGTTACTATAATAGTATGTATCAAACCTACATTCAAATTAGATAAGTTTCTACCTAGTTTTTGTTTAACATTTATACAGAAAATTTTTTAGTTAATTTGATTCTGTTATTAAAAATGCTATACTAATAAAAATATAATAAATATACAGAAACCATATGGCACTCTGGTATCAATGTTTGTGAAGAAATACAAGAAGCCACACAAGCAATTTCACAACAAATAATTGCTTTACATTTATGGAGGCAAAGATTTTGTACAACCCCATCAATGGCTTTTCAATACATGCTCAACCACATATCTGAATTCTATAAATTCACCTAACATGCACATTAAATTTAAAAATTTAAGGTTTCTAAATTTAAATTAGGGTTCACATGAACTAATTTGTAAGAGTAATAATTATAAAATGAAATTACTTCATTTTTTTTAGTTTTTTAATATTCAAAAGAAGCCTTAATTTTTTGAATTGAAACAAACTTTACAAATAGCAATAATTTAGGATAAGAAATTTGTGATTTTTTACAAGAAATATTTATAATGCTTGAAAAAAGAGTTTAATAAGTATTTGATATAAATTTAATGTACTATTCAGCAGGAGTCTTCCAATATTCAGATAAAATTGTGCACAACAACTGTTTTATCATATTAACTAAGTGCCTTATAAATTTCAACAAAGTTGATTCGCAGTTACTTTTTATACTCAAATAATTTTTATATAAATGTTTCTGCATAAAAGTTTATTGAAAGAATTAACAATTTTAGTTTTCTCATGAGATTCTCTTTTGAATTCTATTTCTAATATTATATTTCTAATACTTAATTATTTATTAGCATTCAAGATTTTTTTTTACTAGGCAAAGATTAGATTAATGGATATATCTACTCAAAAAGCAGTAAAAAGTGAATAACATTCATTTTTTTTAAAAGAAACTAAATTTGTACACAATTTTTTGTATTGAATATGAAATTTGTTAATGAAAAGTATAAATTTAGTTTAAT
>JABFQB010000497.1:0-10217 GCA_022817105.1 Pseudanteris insignis
CATCAAGTATTTTCAAGCCCTTATTAGCCTGGTTTGACCCTTCGATGCACTCCCGAGGACTTAAAACTTTTGCAATAACTGTGACATTTGCCGTTGGAGCGACAACGCTAAGCTTTATAAATAACTCCAATGTTTGCCTCAAATGGATCAAATCAATTGCATCGCAAAGCACGGACGGTTGGCACTTGAGAGCTTTTCCCGCCCAACTTAATTACCAGTCGTGACACGTAAACACGCGTCATGACGACTGATCGAATTCGACAATTGACTATTAATCTACAGATCTGTTTATCTTGACGAGCACAATGCTGGCAATAGTGGCACGCCATTGAACACTCAAACTTTCAACAGACGGCTCAGGTACGAGCGTCGCGCCAACCAAAGGACCAATCTTTATTCAAAAATTCCACTTGGACACAGCATCATTCGCGCTATTGTGGTTTCAATCTTCGATCGGGTCTGAAATAAAAATAAATACTCGGTCGTTCGGGCGCCGGAGAACACATAGATAAAAAAATTGAAATTCAGAATCGCTATATTTCTTTTATCATTGACGAATTGTTTTCAAATTTCACAGCGTCGGTCTAAAATATAACTACTTTTTATGACTTCTCTCTAACCTTCTTTGCATCAAATTTCAATAAGCTATTTCGATTATTAAAAAATGAATGCATAAACTAATTTAAAAACGCTTTAAGCGAATAATAAAAATAATAAAAAAACCCAAAAATATGCGAAATGAAAAGTAGTTGAAATTTTCATTACACGGGAAATTCAATAACTGAGCTTACGAGATGAAACATATTTTTTCAGAGTTTGAAAATAATGTTTTGAGTAGTCGTCATGTTGAAAAATAACTTATTGAAAACAAAAGTTTTCAATTCTTAATTCTTACGTACTTGAAAACAGAGATAAATAACATGTATTAAATGCATCGTGTAATAATTCAAGGCTCGTACTGGTGTGCGCGAAAACAATCGATTCGTTTGGTTCAAAGTGTACTTACTTATGGCGAAAACGTCGCGTTGCACACTCTTTCATTTCGCGCAAAGCTCTGCGAATGACGTCTGCTAATGTGCTACTCTAATAATTTGATTCATACAACTTGAATTCATTTATATTTAATTTGCCGCTCATTTCAAACTGTTGATGTTTTTCTTTTTAATACTGCATTACACGACGAAATCGCTTTCCCAGTCAAGTTAAAAAGTTTTCATGCGTTTCAAATTAGTAACAACTTTTTAATCTGCAATAAATGTTGAATCGATCGGAAACGAGTTACTTAGGACAAGCAAACAGAATCATTTAGTCAAACGAAATTATTGCTTAATTATTTGGAAAAAAATATGCAATTTTTTATATATAATAACAATTTGTAATTTTCATCATTTCAACATTTATTTTTCGATCATTGCAAAGTAAAAATGACGTACTGATTTGTGGGATGAAATTGAACATTGAAAAAAAGGCATGAAAAAATTTTATTTTTTGACATTTTATAAAAACATGTCTGTGATTGTAAATAAATTATATCATCTTATAGTATTAGCAAAAAAAGTATTAAGTATGAAATATGTTACAAAAAATGATAAAAAAAATGTTTGACTTTATAAACTGATCGTGGATGAATCTTATTAAAGCTTGAAAATTATTTTTGAAAATTTTTATCTTGGTGAAAATCGCAAACGAACATTCATTTTTTTTTGAACATTCACAAAAAAATTATTAATTTTTATATTTCGATAATAAATGTTAAAAATTAAAATTTTATTCCATTTTTGTAACACATATAAATGTTTTAGACTTAACATTTGAGTAAAATCAATTTGACAAAGAACGCTAAATAAAAACAATAATATTCGCTTACAAATAAAAAAATATACCTTAAAAATATATATATATTTTGAATACATTTTTCTGAATATCTTCATAGAAGTTTTATTTTATGTGAAAATTTGTTAAAAATCCAACATTGGATAATAGAGTAAGAGCAATAGAACTATGCAGAAAAATAATTGTATTTTGCATTTAAAATCACGATGTTTTTGATAGAAAACGAGACTAGTTGGTTATTGTCGGTAAACAAAAATAAGCTTTTGATTTGAAAAAAATATTTGAATTTAATTTAAATATGTAAAATATATTTCTTTCTTTTTATTTTGAATTTGAACAATTTGTCTTTGTTTACAAAGTATTCAAAGTTTTCCTTAATTAATTTTCAAAATCAATAAAATGTTTTGTATGAAATTGCATTTTAATTAATTCACTATAAATAACAACACAGCTAATTTTGTTAATATATGCGAAAATTGAACACAAAGATGGGATAAGAGATTGCATTATGAGATCCATTATGTAATTCACTACAGAACGTTGAGGTATGATAGTACAATTAATTTAAAATATGATGTAAAATAATATGAAACAGTTTCTCTACTGTTTAGGGTACGCGTGAATGACAAGAAAAAATACCAATAGGGCAATTATTAATAATTATATTGTTCCAAAAGATAAAATATTTAAAAGCGAATAATTTTTAACTAAATAAAAAATGAACTTTTTTAACTGAAAGTTATCTAAGAACAAGGCATCCTTTTGTTTTTTATTTTTTCTTAGTCAACTGATGTAATCTATTATTCTTTCTTTATTTTTCTTTCTTCTCTTTTTTAACATACTTTTTATTTTTAAAAACTTTTTAATTGTTGACTTAATTATTAATTAGTTTTCTTATTATATTTTTTGAAATTTCCGTTCCAAAAGACATATTTTTCAATAACTATTCAAAAACATGCTTCTTGTCATCAACCTATTATTCATCCTATTACAAGCATATGCCATTAATTCGAAGTGGAACTCTGTAATAGTAACAACAGTTTCAGTCGCGATTAGCGAAAACTTACGCAGGGTCACCAATAACTTGTTCTGCACTTTATGAAGTCTGGCGTAGATTAGACGAATAATTCTCACGAAGCAGATTCGTAAGTTTGAGTAATTTTTTCCAATGAATTTTCACTGTTGGAATTTACGTTGTTTCCAAATAGAATAACGCGAATTCACTCACCTTCTGTGAACATTAAAGTAACTACACTGAAAGAAATAATACATTAAAATTTACTATATTATACGACAGCTACGGAATGGATTGTATTTATTAGAATTTGTTTTATATTATATAGTAATTCAAACAACATATACAGTCACTTGTATTATATATGCTGTATCAATTGTTATTTATTATAGGATATATCGCAATAAAATCAATCCATCCCGTGATTGTCATATAATACAGTAAATGTTACAGTAATTTTTCTTTCAGTGTAGCTGCAGAATATACATATTTATATTTTTAATCTTACTTAGATGATTATGTTTTAACGTCTACTTCCGAATTTCTAACCAATATTAGGCCAGCATCGATTCCTTACTGTCGAAAACGCAACATAACAACACGTTTCTCTATCAGCCTAATAACATATAAAATTTAACTTAATATTATTTATTACATTAGACGGTATGCAAAATTTAATTAATACCAATCCGATAATATACGATACATGATCACATCATTTTAAAATATTAATAAATTTGGAATAGTTACACAATTTCAAATCAGTCAAGAAGAGGTTTTATGATGAAAACATTTTTAACTTTATCATTATCATTATCATTATCTTTTGATATTGCACATAATATTACACAGAGAAAAAAGTACATTAAATTTGTATAATATTGTCGATTATTATATTTGATTTTATAATTATTATATTTATAGTTAATTATTATATTTTATCATAATCCGATCGGAGATAAAATTATGATTAAAATTACTATACTGTAATTTTAAAGAAAATATTTAAAAGATTAGCCCGCTACACGTTGATTTAATTTTCAATTCTGTCACCCATTCGAGTTTGGTTCGCTGCCAATGTCGCTGCACTATCTATACGTAACCTGTGTATCCATGCCCGCTGCAGATCGGTATAACGCCGTTGCTGCGTATATCCTTTCTGAATTCAACAGCACTCGACAATTACACAGGAAAAAATTTTAAGTTCAAAATGACATTTTTTTCAATGTTAGTTCAACATCAAGCTCAGAATGTTGAAACAAAATTTGCTGAAGTTGTAACAACATCATACTTTTGTATCATACTTTTAGTAAAAAATATGAAAACATGCCCTAATATTTTATTCTAGAACTGCTTTTCTATAAAATATTGTAATTTTATGTTGTAAAATATAAAATTTTTATAAACTTTTTCTCCGTGTAATATAGCTTGTATTAGAGGAATATTTTTCATTTTTTAGAAATAGTAAAAGATAATAAAACGCAATGTTTAACGTTATTTCAGAATGATATTTTTATTGTTTCATTCAAATAATAATAAGCTCTGAATTTTTCGACGACTTGTAGGCAGTACGAATGAACATAATTAAAGTTAAAAAGTTGATCAACATTGCATTCGTTGAAGGATAATAAAGCTTGCTGAGTTTGTTTATTTATTTTGTTTACCTTTGTTCTGTAACATGTTGCCACTCATATCATCATCCTTTACCTTACAGATTTGATATCCATTTGTTTATTGGGTCATTTAATAATTTGTTCGCGTATACGTCGAGTAGACAGTAAACTTATTTAAAAATACTGAAATTAGTGTACGGATTATTGAGTTTTGTTTGGAATGTTTGAACTCTAGTTCAATAAAGTGGTTTTAACGGTAAAAAAAAAAACGATAATTCAGTGCAACAGTATTTCAATTTTTATGTTTAGTTTGAACATCACTCAGTTCGTTATAGTTATTAGGTAAAACCACACCTTTATTATTATATGCACACTTCTGCACCAATATGAGAGATAAGTTAACTAGTGAAGCACGTTGCTAATCAATGAACAGGAAAGTATTTATGAATTTGTTTGCATGGCAGTTGATATGCAAATTATTTAAAATTAATTTGATGCCCCAGTAAGTGTACTGGAACAAACTGAACATAATTTTTCTCACTGTTATGATTTAATACATGAGTTTAATGTTAAATTAATAAAAATAACAACCTAGTTTAATTTTGGATTATTTGTATGTTCGAATGTTATGAAAAATTAATAAAAACGAATGTATTTGCTGAATTTAAGTGCATTACAATTTTCGATAATATTAACGTGCGAAAAATATAAACTTTGTATGCACAGTATACTTCAAAGAGAAAAAGGAAATTGATAAAATAACCATTTATTATGGTAAAGTTCAGATTAAATTAATCATTAACTTAAATGATAATGATAATGATTAAATAATTTAATAAATTTATCAGTTCAAAAGCTTTGCTTTATTTTCGTATAATATATTATATTCTAGAAAATTGTAAATTTTGGTAATAATTTCGTTATACGATTTTATAAAAAAACAGAAGTTGGAAGTGGATAAATTCATAGAAGCTTTTTAGGACAAAAAAAATCAATAGACATAGTCGCTGGAAAGTCAAAAGTAAAAACGAACATTGTTTTGTTTAATTTCCGTGATGTGGCATTCCATCAAATGATTCCAAACCAACAAACGGTTGAAAACAAGTACTATTCAGGAGGACTTAAGCGTTGATTGAAATAAATTCTTCATAAACGATCAAATTTTCAACGAATTTAAAACACAGAACTTAATAGCTTTAATCAGTGAACCACTGATTTTTCCCTAATTGAATCTCGCGTTACATTTGTCCTCAAATACAATTTTACGAACAGAATTCGGATAGTTTCAGGTATATGAAATTCAAAATAAAAATTCGTATACGATGCTAAAATTTATATGGATAAAAATTTAATAGTACCACACTGCTAAAAAATCATATTTTCTCCGAAGATATTTTCATAAAATTGTTATCAACGTGTTATTGAAAAACACATTTTCCGTTTTTCATAATTCATATTTTAAGACGGTCGATTGTCAGTTGTGTATGTTAATGGACGAGTAAAGGTGTTTAATGCGTACTTAGATTACAATTGTCAAATAAATATTATTAGAGCATACCTTTTACTGTTATGAGGTTGTAGGGCTCCATATTCAAAATGGCGTTATCCGAACATTGAGGTTAGTTGAATTTAAGTTTCTTGGGAATATATAATCCTATCAGCAAATAATATTATGCTGATAATAATAAGCACTGAGAAAAATGGTCTTTTTTTCATAACGAAATTCCTTTAATTGTACTATTAACGTTGTCATGACTTAAGGTTTAGTTAGGTTAAATAGAAGTAAATTAATCTTAAATAATATATGATACTGTTATAATTAAACACTAGCTCATTCACAAATTTTTTTAATTTGACTAAACTTTTAGTAAACACTGACCAAGTGACACATCGGAACATATTAATTTGTTTATTATTCAGACATATTTAGGTTGCCTAATAATTTGTCAGATTATCAGACAAATAATTAATTTGAAAAAAAAATCAGATATTAATTGTTTGCCAATTTAAATATACCTTAAGGTTATAAACTAAATAAAAACAACTAAATACGTTTAGTCAATTTGAATGTACTATAAAGTTGGTCCATTTTCAACTATATTATTTAGTAAACTAATGAAATTTTAGTTTTAAACTTTCGTTCGGTGACCATTATTAATTGTGAAAATTGTTTCTAACGCTACTTGTTTGCGAATGCAGCTACGATGAATAACAAATGACAATTATAAGTATATGACCGTGCACATGAACGAGCATTTTCGTAAGCATAAATCATTCTTGATATCATAATATGAATTATTGGCCCGGTCTCAAAACAATTTTTTAACAGTCTTCAGAAATTCCTGCATAAAAAATAATCAAACACAATTAGTAAATTTGATTGCTGATAATGTTTGATTGTGATTTGTCAAAAGTATGACTATTTATGTATTAAATAATTTACTTTCAATTGCACTAAGAAAAAGTTTGCATGTTCGCTTGATGATAGATTTGAATGTTTGCAATTTGAGTTTAGAAATTTTGGTAATGCAGGATTTTCTAGTTATAGCTCTCGAATTAAAATAGTTTGATTCGAACAAATTGTTATTCGAGAAATTGAAGCTACACCAAATGTTTTGGCTTTTCCAGAATAGTCGTTTCCGGTCTCTGCTTGCAGGTCTGCTTAGATTTTGTTGTATACTCATGCAACGTGATGTTACATTATATGTTCTTATGCTGTTCAAAATTTGTATCATTTAGCATTACTCAATTAAAAAGTTTAACTTCACTCGGGAAATAATTATTAACGTGCAACAACTGATTATTCAAAGTTACCTATACCAAGTTAAACAACTATATAATAAAAGTGAAGTTGAATATATCGAAAACTATACACTGTAAAAAATGTTGCATTAAACTGGAAGTCTATTTCAATTACATCCATTAAAATTAATGTAAATAAACCTATTTATTTCAAACAAATTTAGTTAATTTTAATAAATTTTTTTTGTACCAATGAACTAAATATTTGAATTAAATATGAGCACTTTATTCAAAACTAATAAATTTATTTACTAGTTTTAACTAAAAAGAACATTCATTGATTTCAAATAATACATTCATTTAATAGAAAGCTTATTTATTTGAATTCACTAAATATATTTTAATTTATGGTTAATCATTAAAAACTAATAATTGAATTATTCAAAACAAATAAGTTTATTTATTAGCTTCATGTATAAGTATGGTTAGAAAAGTATCTTAGCAACCTGATGAGTCGCGATAGCTCAGTAGGTTAGGCTTTCGCGTAGTGTTCATAAGGTTTCGAGTTCGATTCCCGTTGCGTGCGATTTTATAAGTTTTGAAACGTATGCAAAAAAAATCAGTTGACTAAGTAGAAAAAACGAATATAATAATATTAGTGCATAATTCATATATTTATTAAAATCTACTCATATTTATCTCTGAGTGTACCTTATCATATAAAATATGATAATATATATATATCGTTCTGGTATTAATTTTATTATGATATTCCTGTCGTACAAAAAAACCTTCAGTTATTGAAACAACAAAGCAGGCATAAATTCCCAATCGACGCCGGCTTGGAATGAAACTCGTAGCATACAAGGTCTACACTGAGAGAAGTAATAGATTCAAAACAACTAAATTTTAGTTATATTTAATAAAATTATTTTTGTTCTTCAACCAATTTTAGAATTCAGGTTTTTATTTTTTTTTATTAATTCCACGAAATATTGAGTTATATAGAAAATATATTTATTAGTCATAACTAAATCAGTGATAATAATAATAATAATAATAATATATATAATAATATGAAGTAAATAAATAATTTTAGTTATTATCGACAAAAAACTGATGTTTCTATGAAGGAATAAGTTTAGTGCAATAATTTAAATATTTGTTACATCAACAAAACTTTTAAATCGTTTCGTTCAGTGTGTTGATGTTCACCTCGAATAATTATATCGCATCACCAACACATATACATATTTGATAAACTACTCTAAATAAAGATATTAGAAAATGTTAACAACTAAATCAACTCGTAAAAGTGAAGATACAAATGAAAGACAGGGAGGCATGAAGAAAAATCATATTGTTTAAGTGAAAAATCTCAATAATCTTGCGGTGAACTTTATTATTATTATTTGATTTGCTTAGAGTTTGAGCCAACTCATGGAATTTACATTAACATAATTTGCCAAGTATAATGCCAGGAGAACGTAGGTCTTCGCCTTCCTGGGGGCAACGTCGCTGGTTGTTTCCACTAAATGTAATCGGATCTGTAATGTAATTTTGCTAAGGAGATTAAGCTAACTACGGTGCCGTGCTGTCATAGCATCACACTTTTGCTCCGTCAAAAGAGGTTACGCGATCGATGACTAATAATGCGACGTGTAAACAGGGCAATCTATCCCTCTTTATGATAGCAGTTTGCTTTAAATAGGGATAATAAATGTCGTTTTTATCAGCACCCAATTATTATGTTATATTAGTAATTCAATATCGTCGTGAATCGAAACAACTAAATAGAGTTGATTATCAGACAAATTATCAACGATGGCAGTTAAGATGTTGCGATGCAATCTAAATTCATGAAATTCAACCGTCCAAGCAATGTTTAAACACTCAATCATTTTAATCATTTGCTGGAAAAGGTGTTTTCACGAAATATACTATTTATCTGTTTTTTTATTCTTATCAATGTGTAACTAACTCAGCCCGTACATGGAGAAAAAAGTTCGTAAAAAAATTATCATACTTTATAGTACAAGTAATACAAATGATATTATTTTGATAAATCAATGAGTTTTAATAATCGTTCAAAATATTGAAGAATTTATCATCAAGAACGTTAAAACTCGCGTTTCGATAATTATGGACAGATGGTGGCGTAATTAAATCGTATGACTATTACTTATTTCAGTGGTAATATACAGTATAGTAATTTTTATACGAACTTTAGTCTTCAGTGAGTATAACACGTGCCAAAATTGTAATCATTTTTTATACTGAGAAAAGTGACCTAGTTTGTAATCATTAATAACCTATAGTTGTATTATTAACGTTATCATGACATAAAGTTTAGTTCGATGATGCAGTTGTAATTAAAAACCATTAGCTGTGTAAAAAAAATATTGTTTTAATATGAATAAACATTTAGTAATCATTTACCATGTGATGCATGGAAATGTATTTATTAGTTTATTTTTTAAACATATTTAGGTTGCACAAATAATTCATGTAATTCATTATTTTCGTATGAACGTTATAAGAAAATCTACATTCATAAAACAAAAAAATAAATCGTAAAAAGAAAATTAACATATTTATTGTATATTAATTTTTTATAGTAACTAGACTTGTTTCTCAGTGTATTAATATCATTTTCTGTACAATTTTAACTGGGTTAATTACGTTTTTGCAAAGATGTTACCCAAAAATGAATGCTTTTTATGTAATTAAAATTTGAAAATCATTCGACTGAGGTAAATGTTCTTTGTGTCAAAATGTATTACTAGAATTTTATTTCGAATAATTGACCATAAAAACATACGAGCGATTGGCTGTAAGTTTTTAGACGTGTCGAGTTAATATTTATTTAGCAAAAAAAAAAGGTACGGAAAAGCCACTTGCATAAAACTGTTGAAAGGAACATAATCTTATACGAATTGGATGGAGTGGGAATCATTGAAGACGTGCGCGTCGTGCAAAGTAATATCTAAAGACTGAGCTTGACGCTCGCACCA
>JABFQB010000498.1:0-10217 GCA_022817105.1 Pseudanteris insignis
TCAAATCAATCACGTCTATTGATGCGACTGATGTTATCTGTTTCTACGGTACAATCGACTAAAAGAAAAGAATAATAGTCGCATATTGTTCTCGTGTACTAGTAAAAAAATCACTTGTAAACATTTGAAGACAAGTTTTTTTCAAATCTAAAATTTATAATTTATTTTTGATCGCGATATTTACACGACTCTTATGATATTAGTTTCAATTAATTAAGAATTATATTTTCAATATATCAATTGAATTCTTACTTCTAAATTTAGTCAGAATTGTTTTTCCATTTAGGAAACAATTTTTGAAAATATCTTAATAATTTTTAAATAATCACAACGCAACTACAGTATCATTAAAACACAAACTATTTCAAATACGAACTTATTGGTGACTCAGAAAATTAAAAGTTAATCAAATGAATATTTCATTAAATGTAAAAAAGCGATGCTTTCGTTATTAGAGTCATTTGAAAAAATTGTCCAAATGGCGTTTCTCAATAAATGCACAACATTCTCACACGTATTTAAGCGTATTTTTTGTATAAGAATATGCACAATAAATATTTCAATGGGAAAACCATTTTCGGCAATTATTAAAAATATTATAATGTAATTTATGAATGAATCTACATATATTTATTATAAAACATAAGTTTAATTATATTAAATCGTTAATTCTAAACATCTGATAAAATATAAAAGATTGCGGTTGCTTATTGTAATAATTTTAAAGATAATAATGAATTTATTCTAAAATATTTTTCTCGGTGTAGAATTATAATGACACTCATACACTCATAAAAATAATCATTTGCTAGAAGAGCAAATATTTTAACCCAAGACGATATCTATCTTGTTATTTATTTAAAACTATTTAGTCTTCACTGAAAACAAAATAATTTTTTGGTAGAAAAAAGTTATAATAAATTGCGGATTTTGTTAGAATCATGATTTAATTCGCCTTGTTAATAAATCTAATTTTTCAATAATTATTAAAAAATAACATTTTTGGAAAATCTGTTCATTAAATATTATATATTACGTGTTACATATAATGCATTCAAGGATAGATACACGCGGCAGTCACAACCTTAAAAAATATTTGTTCTTCAGTGAAGAAAGATTATTAAAACCAACAAAGTTTGCTTTCAAGCAAAAAATATTTTTATCAGTGTAGAGAAAATATAAAAAAGACTGTATTGGTCCGAACTTGAATTGTTTCATAAACCATACAATTAAATTAAATTGTATCACTGAAGCACGCAAATGTTTATTTGGTTAATCTCATATTGTTACACTGGGAAAAATAATGTATTTATATAACATAAAAATATCTTGAAGATTTTTCAATATACATTAAAATAAATTCATGGGTTGATGTTTTCATATTGGTATAACAGTTTGTCAAAATTATGCATAACCTAATAATTTATGTAACGTGAAAGAAAGTCATACATATTGCTGAATTGTGTTATTAAATACAAATTTTCTATTTCACGTTTTTTACTCTAAGATAACATATAGAAAATAACTGCTATTTTTTGCAATTGAAATACGTGCTATCAATTAAAAACAAATCATAATACATCTCTTATCAAATAATTATTAACAAACGTTTTCTAATAATTAAATTTGAGGTTAAAAAACCTCAACCGTGTTATAAAAACACGTTTTTTAAAATAACTACGCTGTTGAAAATTTTACATTAAATTTCCCTAGTAAAAATTGTCGGGGCTCGCCCATAAATAATTATTGGCCCTGTAAGGGCAACCCCTGATGCCAAGATAGGCATCATAGGAATAGGCTTTCCTAGCAATGCCCTGCATAGGCATGTAATAAAAACACTCTTTTATTGTCGACTTAAGAAGATAACATAAATGACCGCGCTCGTTAATTATTACTACTTCTGCATAAGACTACTGGGTCATGGGATCGAAACTCAGAAGATTTTTTTTTTTATGATTCGAAAATTCCTACACCCGTGCATTAAATTTAATGTATCAAAAATTGAATTTGCAAAACTGGATGCTTTCATTTTAATGGACGTCCATGAAATAGACTTCCAGTACTTCTGCATTAAATTTAATGTAAAATTTATAACAGTGTAACACGTTTACGAAATTTCGAATAATTGATACGCCAATGAGTTGTATACATAGTACAGTCATTTGTCGAATATGTAACTTCACAATTCACATAATTAAATTGATTCAAAATTGACATCAGTTCCGATAATCCGGAATTACTTTTTAAAACTATTACTAGATTTCAGAAAAATTTGTTATCCAGAATGATCATGTTCCAACGTTTTTTAAATTTGTTGCAAAAAAATTCAACAGTGTAAAGCAATTTAAAAATGGTATTTTTAAATAAAGTTATAATAAGAAAAATATTTAAGTCGATGGTAAAGGGATAATAAAATAATTGATTTGCTGAGTGCGATAGTATGAGGATGTGATGACCAAAAGATTGTATACAATCTAAAAATATCTGACAGCGCGGACAATATACACTTTGATTTGAATGGGATGGCGTTAAAAGGCGGCTGGCGGTAGCGTAGGGTACGTCTAAATGCACGTTTTGCAGCATCGATGGCAGCAGACATCGCGTAAACAGCAGATAAACAGCGGAACGGCGTGCCGCCAATAGAATGGTGCGATAACGCCCACACGCCAATGAGAAACCCGCAGAACGCCCATTGATTAGATTTAAGAGAAATTTTGTATTCCTCGTACTCTAGGTGTGCAAACCGATGTTCATGTTGCAATCAACTGTTATGACGTATGTGTGTGCCGCAGACTCGCATACACGGCTCATTAGTGCAATCGCACGAGTTGCTCAATTCATATTTAGTTCACGGTACTGTTAATTTCGACTCTTCGAGACCGTACCTACAATGAAAGCTGATCATTTTGTTGTTACTCTAAACAATCACTTTGTTTATTTTACGGACAGCCCTCAAAAATTAAGGATAAATTAAACGCGATGAATACGATGATTGAAAGGTGGAATCGTTACAAGTTACTTTATTCCCGTGGCCGAATGCTACTTTTCGATATTATTTATATGATATAACTAAACTGTAAAAACATCGTACGACAAACGACTATACCATCGTATGATAAAATTTGCATATTCAGCAATATTGATATCTTTAAAAAATCGTCAATTATTTCTTATATTTTTCTTTGAAAATGTTAAAGCAATTTAAATTATCAAAAGTCTGTCATTCATATTATCTGTACTATAAATTATAATAGTTATCAAAAGTTAATCAAAATAAATTGATTCGTTCACTATAATTTCATTATTGCTAATAATAATATTCCTTAAAAGTGATTGATTGATAAAGTTGGTTAAAAACAGCGTTGCAAATTTTAGATGAGAAATTTGAAAAGAAATTCAATGATATTTATTATATACATATTAATACTATAATTTTAATAATTTAATTAAAATTTTAAAGGTCACAAAGAAAACTATGCACAACAACGTATTGGCATGAAACTCACCATGGTTGGCTAACGGTTGGCATTAAACGCAATTTTTCTCTGTTGCACACGCAAATAAAAAGTTGTATAAAAATTATGATACTGTATATCAGCTCACGTATAAGTCACAGTTACACAGTTCACAGTTATCTCATTAATTGCGACGCCATCTACAAACAATTATTCTACGTATGACAAATTTTAATTTATGAAACAAAATTCGTTTATCCCTGTGTTATGATACAGTATCATAATTTTTATACAAACTTTTCTTTGCGTGCACAGAGATAATCTTATTTATTTAACAAAATAACAGTTTGTATCTTTCACAAGCCTGTGCTTGGGTTAGCAAAACTAATGTTTAAATTTAAAGTCTTGACCTTACAATCTGTCAGTAAATTCAATTCGTTTTGCGTCTCTGGCGCAACACAAATGTGGTCCAGTGTATACTACAGGACTAATTTGTAGTTTGTTCAAACGATTTGGTACACGAACTTATTACAGCCCACAGATCGTTAAAATTTGTATGTCCGGTTGAGTGTATCACAAACATTTTTTTTTGTGCGGTACAAGCAAATGAAATTACTCATTTATATTAAAAAAAAATATACTCAAAATAATCGCTTATTTAAGATTGATCTTTCTGCGCTTTAGCCATCGCTTATTTAATGTTTGGTCGTATTTTAATGTTTGGCCAAGTATGACTCAATACACTATTGAGCTATGAGAATATACACAATCGTATTATAATTTTGCAAAAATCCCCGTTAGAAAAATTCTACAAAAAAAAAGAATGGTGAAAATTGTAGAAAGAAGTAACTTTTAAACTATACAATTTTACTATGCTAAATAGCAATTTTTATACAATTTTAATTGGTGCACGCAGAGAAAAATTACAATAAATATTATGACAAGGCTTGAAAAATTGTTCATTAACGAAGGCAAAACCAAAAACGCGTTCAAATTAGTGAACTACTCAGGAACAATTACAGATATTTCATTAAATATTCACGAAATATTCATCATTTTTATTGAAAAAGTAAATTTTTGTGAAATTTGCATTTATCCTTTCGTTATTATTCTTTAATTTTTAACCATTTTTTCCCTGTGTATTCAAAATGCATATTCCGACAAAAAGGTTTATTAAAAACTTTACTGTGTTTGATGGGAATTCAGTGTTGTCATAGGAAGCATTACCAAAATTTAATACCTCATACTAATTTTATCTATATGCTACCCCTTTTTCAGCTACTGTCGTACTCAAAATCGTAATAAAATATAAAAATTCGTGTTAGATTTTTTGTTTTACACTAAATTAATAACAAATACAATAAAATTGTAACATTTTTTCGAGTGTAGGGTTGTAGGCTAGAATTAAATGATTTGTCGCCTACAAGTAAGTGTAGCGTAGCAATCTGCAATGTTGACAGTTGCGTAACGTTATGATTCACATATGACAGAATTATTGTGTGATGTTTTATAGGTATAAGTAAACAGTAAGTAAGTACATACAATACAACCATAGTTGATGGTGTGCCTGCTGAGAGCCAAATCCTCGATAACTGGTAAGGATGGTGCGCTTCTTACAAGTAACAACGAATTATCACAGTGTAACACAGTGTTATCCTGTCAGCACGAATCACTGTACAGTTATTTAGACATTGACACTTGGAGCTGCGTACTGCGACGCGACTGATGACGAGTTTGCGTGGTGCGGCAACAAGTTCGTTTGATGCGCGTCAATTTGTGCAATAAGTCTGATCGGACATGCCGACGTGCTCAACTTTGCGCACACAAATGCCACGTGCGTTCTACGCAGCGACGCGACGACAACTGACTAACGTCAAATTTCGCCGAACCTCGGCGCTGACTCGCGCTCGATCGTCTGCCGCGGGGTGCCAAAGCACCGCCTACGGGAGTGGCTGCGTTCAGCCAATGGGCGCGCGTTGCCGCTCAACGGCTCTACGACTTTTGCCGCTGCGAGCTTTCGTTTGCCCGAGTGCACGCCAGCTCTCGAGAAACGAGTGCATGATTAATAATCATTCGAGGCCGCGGTCGATGCAAAATGAATGACGTTTTCCGTGGCGCTGTAACCAGGAAACGTAAAATGCGCTGAAATGAGGGCAATTTAGAAGAGGAAGTGGTTGACATGACTCCATTGTGTCAATCTGATTCAGTGCTTTTACGGAAAAAATTTGGCCGCCGAAATGAAGACAAATGACAAATTTATGCGAACCCGTTAAACTTGAAAAATTAATTTCACGCTATACATCAATCAGATAATTTCCTCGTTTTTCACTAGTATTTTCAACGATTACAAACCAATACCAGCACCAATCACATTCAAACGATTCGAATTCAGCGGAAATATTCTAGTCTGATTGGCCAAAGACTACCCTATAATCACGCAATATTGCAGAATATTTTACGATATTGTAATTATATTACTGCAATATTACTATAATATTGCTCAATATTGTAAAAAGACGGACATATAATATTGTGCAATATTGTAGTAATATTATAGCAATTGACTGTGTTTACATGGTAATTTATATTAAACAAATCAGTTGAAAATAATAGTTTTATCGATTACTAAGCGAAGATGGAGGCGCATTGATCATCACTTAATGAATTTGTCTAACAGTTGTACTGAATTTTAATCAAATTTAGATTGCCCACATCGGCATTAGGCATAAATTAGCACGATTACTTGAGCATGGAAAAACTCTAACGTGATGCCGTCAATATTTAAAACGCAAAATGGTGTGGAACAAATTTTAAAAATTACTTTTTATACACGCAAAGAAAAATTACAATAAAAATTATAACAAAGATTCTTGCTTAGCACCATTTAGTCTCAAGTTCGATCCTTCGCTTCAAAAATTAATTTTTCATTTTCTTCAGATTTTTTAGGATTATAGAGCAAGCAGAAAAGTGTTTGTGGTTATCATTGCAACTGCCATTATGCGTTTATATATTTGCGCATATTTATAAACATTATTTAGCAATGTATATATAAGTTCATGGGTATATGGTTACGACGTCAAAACCAAAGTCCAATCGTCCCAATGGAAGTGACTATGAGAGCCAAGACCGTAAAATGCACGCAAAGTTCGATCTAATATCAAAGTTTCACTCACTGTTTTTTTCGACTCAAGGTCGTAGAGTCAGTAAGGAATATTAATTTGAAGTTGTGCGCCGTTTGCGAGGAGCAATACGTAAAAAAACGTACGGAATTGTGGAAAAATAATTTATGGCTTCTGCATCTCGATAATGCACCTCCTCATCCATTCTTGCTTGTGAGAGATTTTTCTGTCAAAAACAACACAGCATTCATGCCTCAGCCACCATATTCATCAGATTTGGCCCCCTGCGACTTTTTCCTGTTTCAAAAACTGAAAAAACCTATGTAAGGACGGAAATTTTATGAAATAAAAACTGCATCGCTAAAGGAGACTATACCAAAAAGTGCTTATGAGAAGTCCTTTGAGGGTTGGAAAAAAGCGTTGGCACAAATGCATTGTGTCTGAGGGGGATTAATATGAAAGAAATAATATAAATAATATATTGACGGATAAATAAATATTGTTTCATAAAAATAAATATAGTAAGTCACCTTACTTTTTAAACCCACCTCGTATAGAATTACGTTAACACGTAATACGAATGTCGAGTGTGTATTTGATTTCCAAATCGCTGATTGCTAATTTTCTTTGAATTATAAATACTTATTATATTTTACGAACTACAAATCTAATTTGTACAAAAATAAAACATTGTGCAATATACGCTAAGCCAAAAAAAAAGGTATCACTTCGATGATGACTGAAAATAGGTGATTTTCAAACAGGGGGCTTTCGTCAATTTTGATGATAAACAAAAACTGAAAAATATGTCTAGAGATATAGCCTTCCTTTACAAGTTGTGGTAGTTTCGAGTCATTTGGTCTTTTTTAATCCCTTGAAAAACCGTGTTAAATTGAGGGATGTTTTGCTTAAAAAAAAATCAAAAGTTTGAAAGGGTGCACGGGCTTGGTATCAATAAGAAGAATGAATATTGATACATGGTTTGGAAGGCTACTTCTTAGCGAATTTCCTCTTAGCGAAATTACCAAATTTCCATTTTGCGTGAAAACGGAAATATAGGCAATTTGAAAATAATGATGCATTTTCCGGATTATTTTACTGTACGTTATAATAATAAAAATAAAAAAAATACGTCTAGTGATACAACCCTTCTTTACAGGTTGTAAAAGTTTCAAGCCGTTTGGCCTTATTTAACCCCTTGAAAAACCGTGTTAAATGAACCGATGTTTTGCATCAAACGAATTCAAATGTTTGAAAAGGTGCACGGGGATGGTATCAATAAGAAGAATGAATGTTGATATCGATTGACTACAACTGTTTTTGAATGAAATCATTTTGGAGGGATTTAAATCAGCACAGCAAAAAGTTGCCTAAAACCCGGTTTCGATAACCGGAATCTACCTACGATAAGTCGATTCGATTGTTCGTAAAACGAAATCTATCTGTTAGAACCTGAATTCGAAAAATATGATCCTCAGTTAAAACATGTATGTGAATACGATGGCCAATGCTGTACTTTCAACATGGGAATCATTCAAAAAAAACTTTTTTCGTAACCCAAGTAAAAATTTTACTACGCAACCTCTAGTTTTCGCGTACCAGCCTAAGTGAATCTGATAAAAATCTAGTAAGGTACTTGCAAGGGTAAACTAGGTATTACTTGTAACAATGAATCTCTAGCGTAACAAGAGCAATGCTTATGAGTTACTTGAAAGTTAAACTGGGACTATACACGCGCGACAAAAATTTAGTTTAGAAATTTGATAAAAGCACTGCAGTTTACATAGACAATAAGTTCTTAGAGATTCTATCAGGGTCCATGACGCAGTGGACAAGCAAGCAGCCTACAACCTCAGGGACGGGAGTTCAATTCCAGAACTCATTTTAGATGAGAATTTTTTCCGCAAATAATTTAAGAATAAAGACGATGAATAAAGTGAAATTATAAAAAAATAAAATAAATAGAATTCAAAAAGTGCCTTCCCAAAAGCTGGACGAAATGTTTGCTTGATATTATACGTTACAAGGAAATTACTAGCACCTTTACATTTCTTGAAAGGATCTCTATGAGGGCCTCCCAATGCAATTTCGCAAACTTATTATTGCCTAACAAGCTACTAGGCCAAATTTTTACTTGGGAAGCACTCGGAAGTAAATATGTAGGCGAATACTCTCATTCGTTGAAACAGTCATGATCAAAAACATGTATTGAGCAAATAGATAGTAAATGTACAAGATATTTAAAACTTTCACAATGATAAAAAAATGTAAGTAAAAAGCGCTATCAATATTTTGGAGGTATAATGTAAAATTAATTGTTTGTATCAATTTTGGATTGAGAAATTCTTGGCAATGAAAGTAATACGGCATGAAATAAGCGCTGAAATTCATGTATTTATATTATTTGCTAATAAATTTTTTATTTTAAATAATAAATTTTGTTCATGAATAACTTATATTCGAGTTAGAAATCCAAAGAACAAATTCAGGGGGTGTCTTTCCGGCCATATTTTTCGGACTTGTTTAAAATAGAACTGATTTTTAGTTAGGAAAATGTGACAGTTTTTGTAGCAATATTCTTAAAAGATATTTTAACTTGTTCATTCTCGCTCCATCGCTCTAGCGTTGTTCTAAAGACACTTCTAAAAATTACGGGGACAATTATAGTAAAAAATATAGACAACAATAGTAACGTATATCATTTAAATCTATTAAATTTAATAAAATATGTTTTATAAATATAACTTAAAAAAATATTAATAATTAAACAAATTATACTTTAAGATTAAATCTATTGATTTATCAATTAATTTGTTTAATTTCGCTTCAAGGAATAAGTTAAAATAAGTTTATAAGTTTTAATAATTAATAAGTTTTTGTATAAAAAATACAGACGTAACAGTCGTTTCAATGTTGACTAAAGGTTGGCATGTGACACCACGCAAATATTGTTCACCAACGTTGTCCCAACGTTGCTTGCCAACGTTTTGCCGTCGTAAACAAACTTTGTAAAAAAATTTATTTATGATTTATTTTTTCGTATTTGGCTCTCTTATACTACGCAGTACCTACGCTAGTACGTATTCATTTAAATTGGTTTAATAACCGTCTGTAAAAAACTTGCCGAACGGAGAATTGAAACCTTGTATCCGAAGTGGGAAGTCGCTGTCCATCTCTTTGAGCCACGGGAGCTTATGAAAAAAAAATTCTTCGATAGGTACTTATACAAACTCGGTGTTTCGTTGGCAAACGACGTTGCCCCAAAAATTTATGCCAACGTCGTTACAACATCGGGTCTCTATGTTGTCGCAACGTATGTCGTCGACGTTGTCTGCCAACATCGTAACAATATTGGCAATACAAGGTTACATAGGGCTAACGTTGGAACAACGTTGTTTTGCAACGTCGTCTGCCAACGTCACGCCAACGTTGTAACGACTGTAAAGTTGGCTACACCCCAAGTAAAATTCAGACTAGTTTTCCCTAGATAGATAAATTTCTAGGAAGGTTCTACATAGTTTTCGACTAGATTTACTGGCCTAGACAAATCTAGTCAGTTACTGCTTAGAAACTGACCAGTAAATTAAGGAGTAGTTTTTAATATTTTCACACCTGGATATACCGTCGAAATATAAAATAATTT
>JABFQB010000499.1:0-10222 GCA_022817105.1 Pseudanteris insignis
ATTTTTTTTCGTATAATATATTAAAACTTTTAACATATCAAAATTTTAAGGTAAAAAACTATAATTAAATTTCTATATGTGAACATTTTGGCTAACTAGATGTATTTGTCATTTCATTTTTTTGCAATTTGATGACAATTTTGTATGTCATCATAGCGCATGGCGCTTGGCGCAGATCGCGCGGTCCACGTTCGACTTACTTCGGGCGCCCGAAGTTGGCCGAGCGTGGACCACACCTATCGGGCCGCACGTATGCGTGGAACAGCCCTATGACACGAGTAGCTAATTCTGGAAACACTATGTTCCGATGCCGGAACTAGTTATTTCTTTAAATTAGTAAAAGTTGAATTCAACCTCTATGGAATCCTGATTTATGAATCCTGTCATAATGTTTTCTATATTGAATTTTGTTGTCAGGTATTGCAACAAATCAATCATCAATTGAAGCGTAACTCGTAGACCTGTTGTTGTCTGCATTGTCAAAAATGCAGTATCTTTTATTCCTCCCTTGGTCTTCAAAGCTTCTCAACAATTTAATTTTCGTATGATTCTTTTAGTTCTAATCTATGCTTCAGATGTATGCAGATTTGTATATTATAAATATAAATTATACCAAGACATCGGCATTTCTCATTTCTGGACTTATATGATGCCTTCTATTCAGTGCATCGAACATGTCGTTCATCCACAAACAAAATTCTTCAGTTTTCGGCTTCCTTGAAGTTTTTGACTGTAGTTTCTGTGATAACGAAATCCCTCAGCAACTGATTTACTAAATATCTGTTTCAAAAATTAAATAAAATAATAATTATTCTATACATATTAATTATAATTACAATTATATGAAGAAAGTTACTGTATGTTTTGTTATTGATTTATGTTGAATATTATATTACCAACCTGGGTGGCCAATGAAACACCCATTTTTGCATAATTATCCAATTTTAAATAATTTTGAGTCAATTTGGGACATTTAAGAACAGGCAAAGTGTTATCTTATTTGAACAACTCTTCAAGATGCCTCCAGGAAATGATTGCAGAAGGATTTGTATCCATCTATAAAAGTAATTTAATTAGCAAAATGTACATGCCAATTTCGATGCAAAGGTGACAAATATACTAAAAATTTTAATTCTAATTATTTTTACTAAAATTAAGAAGAATTAGTTCGCTTTTTTAATTTTTTTTTTTTAAATTTTGTATGTGACGCTTAAATACAAAAAAAGTCATTTCAAAAATATTTTTTTTTTCACTTTTGAATTAGAAAATATTACATAATTATCAGAAAAATGTTGATAAAAAATTTAATATTTTTAAAATCTTTTTATGTTAAAATTCAACATTTTAATGATTATCTAGAATTTAGTACATTTTTTTAAAATTCTTTATAGTATGTTAAAATTGAAACTTTTATAACTATGGGTTTAATGAAAAATAAAAATTTATAGTGCTAGTAACCAATTGTATTATAATAAAAATAATTTGAAGATTTTAATTTACGTACACTCAAATCGTGTTTCTCTAAACGATTTCGTATTGTCTTCATTAGATGTGGAGTATCAGACAAAAAACATATTTTTCTTTCATCAACCGTTTGATGTTGCGTAAAACTTTTTACATTGTTTAAATCACCTGTAATGCCAAATTGTTTCCACATATTTATATTGGTTTGTGCACCATCACTTACAATAGCATGAATTTTTAGGCCACAATTTTTTAAATAAATTATTCCTTTCAAAATAAGCTGCGCCAATATTATTCCTTTTGTTGGTCCATTGTTCATAAAAACACCAACCGGCTGGGCTTTGTGAATATCATTCAGTGATTGGTACATGAAAACTAAGCCATGATCGAATACATATAAATGCAGATTTGTTATATATGCTTTAAATTCGAACTGATTAATATAAGTTGTAAATTTGTCTATTTGAATTAATCAAAGTATATATTATGATGTAGCCTTCTTAATATATTATACATACTTGCGAATTGTACTGATTGATGGAAGAGGTTCTGGTCTCGCAGGTGTCAGAAAGCAGTCGGTGAACTCATGTGTAAAAGGATACTATGAAGAAGCCAATCATCAGAATATCGTCGTCTTTTGTAGTTGGTCTTATTACTAGCTGAAATTATTTCTGTAATTAGCATTTTTTGAATAGGATCTAATTGTTCACTGTTTATGTTAATATATGCTTTTGTAATATGTTCCATTTCTTTTTCAACATTTTTTACTTTTTCTTTCAAAGTGTTAATTATTGTTTCTTGTCTTCTCACTTTGGCACACGCTTCATTTTTTTCTTTTGATAATTCTTGCAATATTTTACATATCTTTTTTTTTTGTGGACTTGAGCCTACATCTATATCTTTGACCCGATATCTTTTTAGAGTACTAGAACTGTTTGATAAATTTTTTTTCTTCTTGACTAGTATTTCGTGTAGTGTTTTACAAAATTTGCAAATATTTATTATTCGCGACAACAAGCAGGCATTTTTTGTGCCTTAAAACATTTTTTCCTTCTCTCATCGCAAGACTTGAAAATTCGGTTTCATCATCCACTTTGCAACCTTTACATAACATTAAACTATCGATAATTTTTATTATTAGTTGTAATTCTTTTTCAGACATTATATCTGCGCCAGTGAAGCCATGCGAAGACAAATCTAATGCATACCCCGAAAGAACTACTTTAAATTTTAAATTTGGGAAAACGTACAATTCTTTTTCCGACACTACTTTATCATTTTTTACCGAGTAAATGATTTTATTAAAATATAGTTTTTTTGCGTCTTTGTGTGGCAATGACCATTTTTGCTTAGTGGAATGTCAGTTTTGCATCTTTGTAAAATTTCAAAAGAAAATTGTTTGGTCAGTTCACTTTCGATTTCGACATTTTCTCAGAATCATGAGTTTGATTATTTGCGATTATGTAATTTTCATCATGGTTTGAATCACTTTTGTTGTTCTCAGTGAATTCAGTCCATGGAAATATTGTAGGAATGGCTTCTTCAATTTTATCTACAAGCAATAATGAAAATTAATCGTTTTATAATTATTACTATTTCGCATTATTATTAAGTATTTATTATAATTCACAGGAAAGAAATTTAACAATTTTCATGAATATTTACAATACGATAGGTATATATAATTTTATAGGTTTAGAATCAACTTTCAAATTAAAATCATAAACTAGTTTGAAATGTACTAATATACTTTGACAGTTGTGTGTAATGGGTGTAAAGAATAAATATTAATGAATAAAGACTTGATAACGTACATAAAGTAATCCAATACTGAATATTCATAATTTTTGTACTATATTTTATTGAAAAATTCAAATATATTTCAATTAAAATTCCTTTAAAAATGTAAATTAAAAAAAATTAAAAAGAATCAAAAATAATTGAAGTATACTACATTTCATGCATTCGCTAGGAATATTACGAATGTGTAATGAATATATACAATAATTTATATGTCAATAACATATTATATGCAATTAACGCAACATTGCAAAATAGTTTAAACTTACCTCTTGAATGATTTTGCCATTTTTATCACGAAAATTTTTTTTAAAAACTATATCTTTTTCCGCAAAGTGAAGTTAACAAAAACAATGTATGCTACGTAAAATTATATCATTTCGTTTTCAAGCTGTTTGCCACAAAGCAGCTAATTTGGAATCTTTTGGCACATAAAAGAAATGATATCTTTCATGATTTGACTTGTACCCAGAAGTACAACCAATGGCAATACAAGTCTTCGGCATTTTTTAAAGTTGTTGAAACGTAAGACGCAAACTTTCTTTAAAATAAATTTATTGCCAAGCCTATAAGCTGTCTAATACATGGGCTTAACCTCATTAACTTAATTGTGGTAAATAAAGCAGACGACACCGGGATCGAAGGGCCTATTACGATTCATGCGACATCTATGATTTTCCGTTCATTAACTCGAAACGCATTAACATTGGAAGTATAGGAGTGTCGGATAGGCCTGGTTCCAATACTGGAGACATATGAGTTAGAAATTTAAAAATAAAAATCTTGCAAGTTCTTGAATATGTCAATGAATATAAAACAATATGCCGATGTAATATTTCATACAAAAATAAATACTAGTCATTTATGATCAATATAGAAGTATTAAAATTAATTTTTCATAATAATAGAGAAAATTAATTAAACATAAATGTAAAATTCGATAGCAAAAATAATTGTAAATAACATAATGAGTATTCAGAAATACGTCAAATTAATATTGTTATTAAATATTTATAGAATAATATTTTTATAAATATTTTTAAAATAATAAATCAGAAAATATTCCAAAATTTAAAATTTCTTATTGTTTTGCAAAATTAATTTATATTAAATGCAACAATAAAATTTTTAAGACACCTTTATGAAATATAACCGAATAATTTTTTATATTAAATTATTTTGCTTTTATTCAATGAGAAACAAGTATATGCTTCACTAGTGTTGATTATTTTTTCACTTTAAACTTAATTATTATTCAAGTATTCTAAACTGAAGGATTTTGTGAGGAAAAATTAAAGAGCAATATTTTGATGTATTAACGGAGTCTACAATTTTCTGTTCATATAATTAGAGCCTATACTAATTTGATCGATTATATTAAATGTTATTAGCAAAATGTGTCAAAAAGTTCAAAATGTGGTTTTTTTTTACAATTTAAATCTATTTAATATAGCGTAAGCAAATATATAAACATGTAATGAAAAGCTGAATTTAATTAACTAAAAATTAATATTTAAATGTATTTTTAGCTTTTGGATAGAAATTAAAATACATTTATTATTTGTATTTATTTATTTTTATATGATCATTTTTGGCATAACAAATAACTTTAATATTGCAGAACAAATAATAGAATACAATGACATAAAAGTCTGATACCATATTTTTTCTAAATAACTAACCTGTCATTTTAATTAATTAAACATAAATTATTGATATGCATTACCAATTACCTTTTAAATATTAAGCCTGAATCACTTGCATTCAATATTGGTTCAAAATTCATACAGTATGAACACTACCTCTGGAATACGATTGTGTGTCAGTATTGGTAGCGCACACTGAATCACTAGTTCATTTTTTCCAGTGTGGGTGTAAGATAACAACAGATGTCTGTATAATGTTGTAATAATAAATTAATTTTAAGATTTTTTATTTCATTAAAATATGCAATTAGTTTGCGTAAGATTAACATAAGTTATGTATAAAATTAAAATTATAACTTTCAAGGATATGATAAGAACATATAATTGTTACAAATAGTCTTTAACATTTTTTAAAAATCACGTACGTCATTCAAAATTAATTTAACACTATTAGAATGATTAATTTAAGATATCTTCTCCTATGAAAAACTTTATTTATTATATTTTTATATAATTGTATTTCTTCTGCAAATATATTTTATTATTCGAATATGCAAAAATATTGAGATCTTAAACATCAAAAAAAATCTGAGATAGTACTTTTTTCGTGAGAGCCGTCGGTATATAGTTTTAGTTTATTTTGTACAGTGCCTGGTCAATTTCTTTTGGTACAGATTTTCCTTTCTTCCACTATTTTTTTAAAGTTGCACGCGTTATACGATAGCCACGAGAACAACGAGAACTCGACGAACGCGACAGATAACAACCCCGAATACATGCTGCGCCCCAGCGGATTTCTCATGCGAAAGACAAGCTTTAATGCATTGGAAATTGGCACAGTAGGAGAGACCTGGCTGTGAGTGGTCTATCTACTACAATATATTCGAACCAAGCACAAAGAAATAATCTCAATTGTCGTTCACTTCCTCTCTTCCCAGTTCTCAGTCTCGTGTTGTGTCGAATACGGTAGGTACTTGTTCGGACTTAAATTCTGGTAGTATTTACGTACATGACATTTAATAATTACTTTTTAACAGAAAAGTGATCCACGTAAATTCCTTCCGGAGCTCGTAGCGAAATTGAAATTTTCATCATGTGGTCCTCGTTATTAGAAGCATCAAAGAAAAACCCTTTCAGTTCCATTTTACCTACTGCCATGTGTCAAGGGCAGAATAATGATCAGTCCCACGGTCTTGTTAAAAACCGGTTAATTGGTGCTGCTGCAGTTGAAACTGGAGGTAAAAGAATTAATTTAAATTTTATAATTAATTTAATTATATAAATATTTAATTAAACTGGGTATTTATCTGCACAATATCATTTGACTGTATGAAAAATAATCAAAATATCATATTTCTCTCTTACAGAAAAGATAACATGCAGTTTTTATTTCCATATACATAACTAAACAAAAACTAAATTCATAATTCTAACAGCTCCAATTATATTTTTTTAATAAATTGAAAAATAATTTAATCATGATCGTAACAGTCCTTCATTAATATGTCATATTTCTACAGTAATATTGGTGTTTATATTTATTAACAATTTAATAACTTACATTCTCTTATATTAACATCAGTCATAATTATAAATCAGGTTTTAGTTATGACCTCACATGCAATAGTCATGACATTGTAGTGAATATAGATAAAAGGAATACCAATTGCAATAAACAATTACATAACAGAATTTTTGACAACAGAATATTATAAAGCAATACTACTATGTGCTAAATTACTTATTATTATTAATCTTAATATTGTCTGTACGTTTACACAATTTTTTTTCTTTATTTTCAATTAGTTAATGCCTGTTCTATTAAAATTTTACCTTTAAAAATATTAGTTTCATTGCTAATAAATTAGGATTTCATTTTGATTAATATTTGTTTTAAAGTAGAATGAGTAAATAGAATAATGTTAAAAGATTGCATAATGGCAGCCATCTTGCAAAAGTTTAAGAATCTTTGAAATAAAATTATTAATAAAATTAAATTTCATGATTGTATTATTTAATTATTAAGAAAATGATAATTAATGTGAAGATCTTATTAATCAAATTATTTACTAACTTGATTTATAAAATTTTTGAATTAATTATTATTATTTTTATAGAAATTATAAACGTAGAGTATTGCTTCTATCATAATTGATACAAAATAAAAGTATTTTAGAATTTTTATCATCAAGGGTATGAAACATTGGAAGTGTATAAAAACGTATGTAAGCAGGTAGTTACAAACTTGAACTTGCGCCAAATTTAAATTCGGATCAGTCAAGGTCATATTCTTACAT
Source organism: Pseudanteris insignis (assembly GCA_022817105.1). NCBI lineage: Eukaryota > Metazoa > Arthropoda > Insecta > Hymenoptera > Scelionidae > Pseudanteris > Pseudanteris insignis. Next base: position 7,208 of record JABFQB010000499.1, read on the forward strand.
TTTAATGATTCTAAATTTGTTTCTCTACTTAATTTAATTCAAATATATATCACACAGTAATTTTATATTCTTCAATTTTAATTCTGCATTTATAATAATATATAAACTATGCTATATAATAATATATAAATAAATTTTAATTTTGTTTTTAATTATTTCAGATAGTTGTGAGTTTGGTTCAAATCATTATTTCATGCTATGTGGTCTGGGAGGAATTTTATCTTGTGGCATTACTCATACAATGGTCACACCTCTAGATTTGGTAAAATGTCGAATTCAAGTAAATGCAGATAAATACAAATCGGTGTTTAACGGCTTTAAGGTAAAATTTGATGTAATACAAGAATCTACAACAACATTTGTTTGTTGGATAAAGTTTTATTTAAATTTAAATTAATTTTTAAAATTGACAAAATAAAAATTTAACAACAAATCATACTTTTTTATAAAAAATTTGATAATTTTCGTTTTTGTTATTAGGTAACACTAGCAGAAGATGGATCAAGAGGTTTAGTTAGAGGATGGGCTCCTACTTTTCTTGGTTATTCGGTTCAGGGAATGTTTAAATTTGGTCTATATGAAGTTTTCAAAGTTTATTTTGGCCAACTTGCTGGTGAAGAGTTATCTTATGAATATAGAACCAGTCTTTATTTAATTTCATCAGCATCAGCTGAATTTTTTGCTGATATTGGTTTGGCTCCTTTTGAAGCTTCTAAAGTTCGTATTCAAACCATGCCTGGTTTTGCTAACAATCTACGTCAGGCATTACCAAAAATATATGCAGATGAGGGTATGGCAGGATTTTACAAAGGCTTGGTACCCCTTTGGATGAGACAAATCCCGTATACAATGATGAAATTTGCCTGCTTTGAAAGAACAGTTGAACTACTCTATAAACATGTTGTACCTAAACCACGGATGGAATGCAGCAAAGGTGAACAGCTTGTTGTAACATTTGCTGCTGGTTATATTGCTGGTGTATTTTGCGCTGTTGTATCTCACCCTGCAGATTCAGTAAGTTATCAAGAAAACACTTGATAAATATTTATTTGCTTAATTATTCAGATTTAAGATATGATCAACTTTAATGAATCAATTGTTGTCACTTGTTCACATTTATATATAGATAATAGCATTTATAATTTTTTCAATGTGAAAAACTATTTTATAATGACTAAAAAATTTATTAATAAACTTGAAGCTCTTGGATTTTGCGCTCTTGGTTTTTGCACTCTTGTTTTATTCTCAGTTATAGATCATTGCGGTGAATTAAATAGGATCAAGAATACAACATTGAATACTATAAAAAAGTATAAATTTGTTTTATTTTCATTAAATTTATTGAAATAACACAAACGTTTTTCACCATAACTTTTATTGCTCAAGCGAAACTGCTTTTGTAAGTGTTAACGATTATAATGTGCAAAACTAAATGAAATGAAAATGAACTTGCCAATCAGCATCAAATCATGTACTTATGAGCACATATACTCGCACAGAATAAGCAAAAGCGTTTCTGGCACTGAGAGAGTAAAAAACTAGAGCTTTGAATATACACAAGTTCTGACAAACTATATATTCTTTTATTTTCCTTAATCTAAAATTTCAATTAATTATTTATTCAGGTTGTATCTAAATTGAATCAAGATAAAGGATCAACAGCTGGAGAAGTATTGAAAAAACTTGGATTTGCTGGTGTATGGAAAGGTCTTGGACCTAGAATTATAATGATAGGTACTCTCACTGCTGCTCAGTGGTTTATATACGATGCAGTCAAAGTCTGGCTCCGTATGCCACGACCACCACCACCTGAAATGCCAGAATCTTTGAAAAAGAAGTATGGTATCGCTTAAAAATATATCATGATATTGATCATTTACAGAAAATTAGAGATCAATGAATAATTTCAAATTAGAAAATTAATTAGCCTGCTAAAGCTACCTTTCTTGTAAATCTAAATGAAATAAAAACAGAAAAAATGCAGATGAACAAAATTGAACTCAAACAACTTTTTTTTGAAATTACACATGTGTTCATTTTAGATTTTGAAATGTAATATGATCGAAGTTCATAATGATCATCTATATCAAAAGATCTATTTACTGATATTGCTATAAATATAGCATTATATCAGTTTTTTGACAAACATTTTTTGGATTTTAACTTGTTTCATGTGTTATTTCAAACAATAAGACTCAGAATTTATGAAGTAAATTAGTGAAGCTTATAAGGCTGTACAAGGAAGTGATTAAAAAATTAGTTTATTATAAATTCGAATCTGGTACATCACCACTTTAATAAGTCTTTAAACATCAATAGTTATTTATAAAAAAAGGTCATTGGTGTGACTTTTAAAATACTGTTATGGTGTACATAGAAAAAATATTATTAATAAAACAATAAATTGCGCCAACAATTATGCACTTTTTTATTCCCTTTACCTAACTTCGAATATTAAAATTGAAATAAAAAAGTACCCACAAATCCCATTTTCCAATTGGTATATTTCGCGGTAAATTTTAAAATAAGGAAATCTAATATAAAGAATATATAGTAAAACTAAATTCCTTGAGTAATATTATTATTGTGATGTAAAATTTGAAACGGAGTTTAGTCAATAGTAGCGTCTACTAAAAAAAACTAAGTATTTATTGGATAATTAAAATATTTTTTTTTTTGACGGTATTAGGTAATCTGGCGCAATTATTAAACTTATTCTAACAAATTTAATTAAATCTTAATTGTCACTTTATATAATGTATAAACAAATCAGTTAATGTTAAAAAAACCTTAAATCATAAGTTGGCAACTCAGCGTGAATTCATATTATTAGTAGGTTGGTATTTGTTGTATATTCCAAGTCCGGGTCAGCCCTATTCGGCTTTTATAAGGCGTGTTTTTTAATTACTGATAGTTACTGTAAGTAATTGTTTATCTCACTTTCTCCATCTTCATCATATATTTTTATCTTTATTTAACGAATTACTGGCAGTAGCTTTCAGTAATTAAAAAACA
>JABFQB010000500.1:0-10205 GCA_022817105.1 Pseudanteris insignis
AAGGATAATGTGTTTTAAATTAGAAAATTACTGAATTGAAATATTGCAGCCACTTCGGGTGAATTATGGCCTCGGAGTGTGAAACAGAGTTATAACAGTCTTTCATTATTGCTCGCATACTTATCGTACGAATCTTATCTCAATGGTTTTACCGGCCCTCAGCCAAGCTCGACTATAAATTTCGTTATACACAAAATAATTCAATGAAAATAACGTTATTTTATTTGTGATTTATTTTTTGCGTGATAAATCACGTGCGAATAATTTTATTCCAATATTCATGGACTCTAATTTTCGATGGATTTGATGGATGATCATAATGTAAAACACGCTAGGATGTTTATAATATTTATAAATACGTGGACTTTTTTAAACGATACTACTGACGTTGATCGCGGAAATTGGAATCACCTTTGGATGCTGTTCCGAATTTTCAAGTACCTTTAAAGACTTTAAGATGCCTCAGCAACCGGTGAGCGTTATTCTTTAATTATTCCCTGTCTAGCGTCAAGCTTATCAATCGATCCCTGTGGACCCTTGTAAAATTTATGAAATCTCAATAATTCCGTTAAAGTTCGGTGTAACGGACTTATCACGAAAAAATATTGCCATTTTTCGTTTATATTCCTACCAATGTTTCAGTTTTTTTATCTCACGTTCCTTTTTAGAAGAATTCTCGTTAAATTTTAACTTTTGGCTAGGGGGTTTAGATATTTTAGATTTGGATTTCTAAGGGCAATTCCACTTACCATTATTGAAATTCGTTGGACCATAACTTAAGAATCAGGTTATATTGCATCCGATACTTCATCCCATTCAACAAGTCTCATTCAGCGAATTTGGTACTTCGTAACCCTTGGACTATGATCAGAAATACTCCTTCAGAGCTAGCATTAGCAGAGTGGAAAACAGTTTTAGCGGTTACGTATTTCCAGCTCATCCTCTGAGCTCAGCAGCGATTTCCACCTAAGCCGTTCGAAGTCAACAATCCAGAGGATGAAAAATGAACGAGCGATAACGCCAGTCCTATCGTCTTCCATCTTGTCCGATTCGAATACAAGAATGGCTAAAGATTTTCGGGTCACGCGATACTTTGATCCGCGATTTATTCAGCTCGCGAATTTCGAATAGTCGCATACTTCGCGTGCGGTGACCTTAAAAAGTGCAACTTTGCAATAAAATAGTGCGGTCCTTCTACCGTGACTGGGTACCAGTCTGTCCCAGTTTGCTTCGACGAACCCCTTTGTCTCGATTCGCGCGTCACAACTACGGATAGACAGGTTTGACGACGCCTGTACCACTTAGCCTCGTCTTTCTCCGCCGTGGGTCGACGGGTTATAGGGCCATCGATAAAATAGGCTAAGTGCTCGCGTTCTTCGTTCGCTGCTGAATTCGACGAACGTGTACTCGTGAGATACATGCCACTCAGTCGAGTGATGTTTTAGGATGTTCGATTAAGCTGCTGTTTTCTTTTAACTCTGTACCGAAATTAACGCGCGTCTTTTTTTGTCTTCGATGGAAACGGAAATAAGGGTATTAGAGACGGAGGAATCTAGATAGAGGAAAAAAAGAACGGTCTAGTTTGCTTTTGTGATTGTTCCTTTACTCTCGTCCAATCGATCGGGAAAACCAAAGATAACTTTCTTCTTGACCTAATAGTTTGTTCGGATGCACGACGGTCGTTAGGTTGCGGGGCTGCTCGATAAAGCTGTTCGGATGAGATTTGCAACATCGTGTGACCGAGTTAGCTACGGGAATTCATTAGGATCAGCTCGTACATACGTACGACTTCTGCTGGTTCGATTTGAATTGTTATGAGATTGACCCTATGTCACCCCAGGAATTGTAACTATGGATTAATTGCAATCGAGAGCTCGCATAGACGCATAACCAAAAATAATAGGCGTGACAGGATTTAACATACTATTCAACATGACGCTCTATTAGGTTTCAATTTTTTACGAGAATAATTCTACGATTTATGATTAAAATGCAATTTTTTTCCTAGCAATTTGTGCCATCTACATAGATAACAGCAAAGAAATCCAATTTTAAAGCACCTGCATACATTCGATGGAAATTTTTTGGTGGACCAATACCAATGATTTTAAAATGTTTCTCTCTTGATAAAAGGATCGCGTGTTCAGTTTAACGATAATAGGCAACGTAAGTGGCATGGACAATTTGTTGGAGGAAATGAGATCGGGTTAATAATAGCGATTTATCTAATCAGGGCTGAATGGTTGAAATAAGTTCGAAAGAAACTTCGTGCTCTTCAGAGGTATGTCATAATGGTGATCCTAAACGGGTGTGTGAGTGATTGGATGATTGGGTTAGCCATTTTGGTTGTAACTTGGTTACATCTTAAATCTGCAGACTTATCTTGATCGGCGTTCTACTCATTATACGGGTCTTGTTCGTGCCTCTGGCGCTCGATCAAAGACGTACGTCTTTGCTGGACACAAACCGGGCGTATAAGCCGTTCACGTCCCTACTTCTGCTACGTGGCAAGAATCGCTATCGGGCTTGAAAATTGAAATATTACTTCTGGATTTAGATTAATGACTTCTTTAACGGTATTTCAAATAACTAAGAACCTTGTTTGTTTTAAATTTGAATTAATAGTAATTGTTTTAAATTCTAATATTTGATGGATTTATTTTGAAAAAAAAAAAAATTATTAGAGAAAGAATAAAATATTAACTGAAATGTTTTCCCACTAATAAAATTCAGATTATTACAAATTAAAATGAAAAATTTATCATATGTCATTTTTTATTACGAAAGACCCTAATCTGTGACACTATTATTTCGATATAAACTGACGTTGCTTTAGCAAGCAAAACGTGAGATGCGGTAAGGCTTCTGTTATGCGTTAGGTAAAAAAAGCGTACAGTTGACAATATATCTGACCCACTGACTGAGATTTTATAGTATCATAAAAAAATTTGACATGAAAAAAGATTTACGAATTCGAATAGGGATTCATGGGTGAAAATCTCGAACAAGCGTCCCGCAGAAACGAGAGCTGGACCATTGTCGGCTGTTTTTGCAATTGAAAGAGTTTTTCGGTCTATTGATAGCGCAGAAAAGCGTCGTCCACAATTGCGATGCTGCGTCGCAATTGTTGAGACAATGAGAGTCGTAAACGCCTCCCGCAAGCGCTTTATTGTTTACCGACAATGGCAGAAAATACGCCGCACAAGGTAACCGCGATCGATCGTACCATTTGCGTCATTAAACGCGTTCGCTAATGTGCTTAACTGACCCAATGTCGGGAAATTTCATATCGATAGACCCTAAAATATATTACCACTATTGTCCGTTCATATGGTTAATTTTTACGAATTCATTCAACAAATTGTGGCTTGAAATTTTACTCAGCACCAATCATTCGTGATTTGATGCAAAAAAAACGGAATTAAAAAATCTAGTAAAAAAAATGTTATTCATGAGCGAAATATTGTTTTTTGTGATAATGATAACGTGACGGAGTTAGGGTCTTTTAAAATTGACATCTAAATATGATGAGTTTTCAATAATAACAAGTGCTAATCGATTTCTCACTATTAGGAAATTCTCTCGTTTGTATTTTTTGCCTATTTTTATATCAATTTGAAAATGATGCGCGATTTTGAGATATGATTATGCAAAAAATTATAAATCATTCATACTGCCTGTTTACGAATAATCTGAATTAATAAATACATAATCGTAGATTTGACTAATTCTTTTGAAATAAAATTAAATTTCTTAATCTGTAAATGCCGGTAAAAACCGCTTGGTCTTTCTGTTGGTAGAATCGGCCTCCACGAATTCATTTTACGCTTTCGTCAAAATTACCCCTAATCTGATATTCGGTAACCGGACAACAGTTAATCAACCATTCTTTCTCCCTCTTTGCCGTCGCCTCGTATAATCTCCTTTGAAACTCCCGACTAGACTTAATTTGCCAAGTCAAGCTTGTCCTAACCTAATCCCTGACTAACATTTAAATGCGAAAGTGTAGCGGGCCCGGTAGCTTTAATACCGCAATAACGTGGTTTGTACTGACTCCACAAAGCTTTCTGCGGACTAGATTTATGCACCTCCGACTTGCATTAGTCGTTAACAGTCCAACTCGTTCTACACCTTTATCTTCTTCACTTGTAACTTCGTGCAACGCAGACCCATATTTCTTCCCTGTTTCCGTTTATGCGAACCGAATGTCGTGTCTGTTGCAGTGTTATTAGCTGTTTTGACAGTTTTTCAGAGTGCCTCGCCCACGCAAAGTTGTCCTTACCAATTATGTCCAATGCATGAAATAATTAAATGCATAGAAATAGATAAAAACGATTATCTATTCTTGCTTGTTTATAATTTTTGTTTTTGTTTTACCTTTGGTTTGAACATTATTTATATTTTAAGGAACGCAAAATTAGCGCCCGAAGCGATGGCACACAGAATCTCACGACAAGAGTCACAAATGGGGTTCGTTGAACGTTGCCAATCTACTTACAATCTCGAAAATTTCGCTTTCATCAAAAACTTTAGCTGCCAGAGGATAAAGTGAATTTTCCTGGCGATCGTTATTCACGTCTGAAAAGAAGTTTCAAAGAATCCTCAGTCGAAAGTTTATTAATGATGATTTTTCAACCGGCTGTTGTTGTGCGTCTCGCTGTATTAAATGTCGCTTCCGTGACACGCGAAAGAATTAAGAACAGGATACGAATTTTATCAGACAATATATATATATTAATTATCTAGAGTTTTTCGTAGCGTCGAACGCAATGGAAAATTTTGCTAAAATCGATGATCCTTTTTTCACGACCCCCGTCAACTTAACTTCCATATTGAATCTCCAAAAATTGACCTGTCAGTTACGCGAGAAAGTTATGAAGAAGGGTCTAAAGAGGTCACTACTTACACGTCTGATCAAGTTATTATCTGACGCTGGATAAATGTTAAACATTTGTTGGTGTCAAACGGCAACATCTAACGTTGTTGACTTTGATAAATGGCCGAACCGTACATCGGGATGATTGACTCTGCTCTAAGGTTATTTATTTCAGGGCGTTCGTAACGTCGATAATTTATTTATCAACCACGTGAAATACGCATATCGGTGTGATAAAATACGCGCAAAATTACGTGTCACAGTGTGAACGGTTTTTCCTTTCTTTTTTCGTAGACAATTAGCGTGTTGCTGGGTTAACGTCCGTTAGTGACGATAATTGCTAATTTTTTCTCCATAATTTTTTCCAAATATTAAGGTTGAGTATACAAACTGATGGAAGATTTTCGTTGAAAATATTTCGAATTAATACATCAAGAAGATAATAATGCTTATTTATAAGATCCTAAAACGCAGAAATAATTATATAATATTCATAAAATATTATTTAAATTTTCAAATAATATTATATACATATTATGTGTCCGCTTTAAAAAATATTATACGAATATTACCCAAATATTATAATAATATGAAACTTATTTTGTAAACATTATCGAATAATATCTACAATATAATAAATTATAATAATAATATATATATATTAAATGCCAGACAAAAAATTGCCTCATTTAAGGAATCGATCTTGAAACCCTGGAGTCACGAGGCTTCACCACTACGCTGCAAGGACTTGTTTTATATGGAATTATAGTAAGTAATTTGACGCACTAATATTTTTGTAATAATTCTTTCTTTTTTATAGTAATCATATTTCAGTAATCTATTATGATGTAAAATAATCTTAAATTATAATGGTAATGTTTCAGTAGTTAATGGTAATTTTTAAGTGATATATCACCACCAAAACATAATTATAATTCATTGATAATTTAACGTTAGTATATGTTAGAACATACTGGTATAATACTGGTAATATAATAGTAATAAATCAACATCTAAGTTTATTGGTAATTATATATTATATAAAGTTTAATTATTAATACACTGGTAACATATTTATATGTATAATAATATATAATAATATATTTTTAATTTATTGTTATTATATTGGCATTGAATGGGTAATTCACTAGCGCGAATTAGTAACAATCAGTGATGCATTAGTAATTTATTGTTAAGTACAGGGGAAAAAGAAAACTGATAGTTTAGCTTAAATTCACGCTCGCGCTAGCATTTATTGTCAATGCTAAAATAAGGTTGGCATTTGTGTGGCGTAGCATTGTTTTCCAATGCTATTGGTACATTGCTATGATTATTACATTAGCATAGATTTCAATGCTCATCCAACATTGTTTCAAAGGTTCTAAACATCATTTTGAAAGAATGAATAAAATTGATAAAATACTTAATACCTCAATGTATACTTAAAACATCAATGTATTTTTAATAAAATTAACTATAGCCAATATTTTATTCAAAAATATGAGATTTAATAGATTTTAAACAAAAATTCAAATGATGTTCCCAGCCTTGCATTTGCGTGCTGATTTAGCAATTTGTCAATGCTAAGGTACCAACTTAAACTTTGCATTTACATCCATCGTATCAATAAAATCAACATTTTTTTCATCTGTAAAATTATTTGTCATATCTAAAATTAACTGTGGCATAGCAAAGGCTTTTATCGAAGAACTTCGATGAAAGAACATTTATGTTAATATCAGTTATCCTGTTTCTACTACCTTCAATCGAATTCCTGGTACTTTGATTAAAAATGTTCAACGTATTTGTTTTTAATAGATTGTGATGTAGCCATTTAGTTTATATATTGTCAAGGCAAAAAGTAAATTGAGATTTCACGATCAAATATTCAGATTAGCTTAGATAATAAATAAATTTATTCTTCAAGTTATTTATTATTTTTTAATAGCGAAATATTAAAACCTTTTTTTTTATTATTATTATTCTCAAGATACTTTTTAAACATTGAAGTTTATTAAACATTTTAACATATTGCAGGCTGACTCAGACGGTCGACTCAAATTTGTCAGAACTTTCCGAGAGTAAAATTACACTACGTTGACGTTAAATTTATTTTCAATATCTTAAAAATGATGTGATGAGAATCGAGACGTGATGTCATGAAGTATAGTTTCGATGGGATGAGAATGACGTTTTTTTAAAAGATGTATTGACTTTTTTCAAATGTTTGTTCAATTTGTTAGCAAGATGAAAATAAATTACAAAAGCCGGTATAAGTGTACCTTGGTAAATGCAGACTAAAATGATAATGAGACAGAAAAACGACAATTCTATGATATGACTTTGAGGATGAGTTCACGTTCTGCAGTGACGGAGTTAGTGTAATTGATAATAAATATTGAATTTCTACAATGTCGTCTTTGAAAATTCAGCCCAACATTTTCTAGTATTGGGAAAGAGTTATCATCGAGAAAATTTAACATCTTGACCTGACTTTAGATAAATAATGTGTATTTTGTAATTTTTAACCGGTGATTGCCAAATTTTCGAAACGTGTACACTCTATTATTTTGCGGTTTCTCGTAAGGTGTAAAAGTTTTTGATTAGATCCAATCTCCGACAAACATAGAATTATGGTCTGGTATTTTTTGCTGAAAAATTAAAACTAAAATATTTCATTTAAAACTAAAGCCAATACGACATTGATACTTTTAATATCATGAACCCTACCCACGACTAGGGCTCTTTCCTCAAAATTGATTCAAGTTGTGTACTCAAAATTAAAATTTGATAAACGAAATCTAATTTTTTTCGAAAGTTAAATACAGCAGTTTATTCAGTTAATCATTTAATTTTACTTTATCAGATATACAGATCAAACTGTTGTTCCTAGATTAGGCAAACGATCTATATACGTGTAATATAAAAAATTTTTTAGACACCGAATCGAATCTTTTCAGGTAAGTCGATTTGATTTAAACCAAGAGACTAAATCCCAGTTGATAAAATTCCAACTACCAGCAATCGTGGAATGAATCATCGTTCATTTTTCGCACGAGTCGAGATTTTTGCACCACGTCGTTGTACGGGTGAAATTCTTATCGGGCGTTTGGCCGATAAGACCAACGTCGGCGCGTCGGATTGGTCGAGAGCGGTGAACTTTTCACAACGAGCCGGGAACCAGTCTGATCACGTAGACCTCATCTTGGCCATAAAACAAGAAAACAACTTTTGCCAAGATCCTTTTCTTACGTATAATCACGTATTTCCGTAATCCGAAATTGACACGCAGTCTCGGTAAATGTACCCCCTCCTCCACACTCTTTTGAAACCCGTGTAATGTATGTTTTTTTTTACACCCATTGGATAACAGGTGCATTTCGTGGGGCCATCGTAACGTCGCCATAATCACCGCTTAATGCATCAGGGGTGAAAGGAAAGGTTGGATTTCGGTAAAAACAAGGAAACAAGTTTTACGCGGCGTTGAACAATGGGCGCTTTCTGATGTCACCGATGGACATTGAAAGTGGAGAAAAAGTTTTTAATTTGAATTGTTGGATGTTTTTTACTGCACAAAAAACAAATAGGGACGACAGAAGCAATCGAAAAGACAATCAGAAAATAAATGAACTTGTAATGATTTTTCATAGATTGAACTTGTTGAACAGAGATGGCGGTAGTGTACATTGTTATTGTAACAATGGCGAAATTAAATTATTCTAACAAAATTATACGCTTCATAAACTTGAAAGTTTCATTATTATCTCAGAAAGATTAATTCATATGAGTTATTTAGTTTCTCATGAATTGGGCTTGAAATTAACGTAACTAAAGGTCAATTCATAGGAACTGATAATGCACTTTAATTTGACGCAAAATGAAAAATTGAAAATTAAATGATATTTCAATGATAAAGGTTTACTTTTACTTGGCAGAATTTTTTTTGAATAAAGAAAAGTTATTTCCATTGTTACTTGGGCCTGAGTAACTGACCTTTATTTAAAACGAAAAAGCTTTTAACGGCATAAATTAACGACTCCGACGTAATATAATGTTCACAGTTAATTTTACACAGCAATGAAAGTTACACTATAAAAAGTCATTTTTCATTCCAAAGTTACTCTTTCTGCGCCATTAAATTATCTCATAACAGTTTTTCAACGTGTTTTAAATGAAATTTCATATTCTCAGACTCTTATTCTTATTTCTACAACTGTGTTCAACTCTATAAAATACGCATCTTAGTTGTTGAAACGTTGAGTAAATTAAAAACTTTTCAAACACGGTTTCCCAGGCATTAAAAATTTTCTTTTTCTCAAATTCATTGCTTCTTACAGTTACTTATAAACGTTCACCAATTTTACGGTAATTTTTTTTTAATCGCATAAATCAACTAATAAATTATTTTGAATTGTCCCACACACTGATTTCATCATTCGTCGTAATTTTCCGGGTAAAAAGGGTTGGAAAAGGACAAAAAAAAGGGAAAAATTGGAATAGGCGTAGGTATTTGAACTATTGATTGATCAACGATTCAATTCGTGAGAACTAAATGGCAACTAAAGTGGTCTAGGCTCAAAGAATACTTCATTGAATTAAACGTTACTTTGACGCAGACATTCACGTTTAGAATTTACATATACATTTGGACAGCCGTGAAATAAAAATTTCCACGGCAATATATTCGCGTCTAATCTAGTTATTGTCAAAGATCGCATGGTATCGGGGTAACTTTAAATTTTGCGTGAACCGGCTCGCAAAAACAAAGTGCTTCGTAAAATCGTATTGCTGTGGTAACTTTTTTCTTTCGCCCCTCCGCGCGAATGAAATGCTGCAAATTGAAAAGATACAAGTCGTTTGCGTAGTCGATTTTTGATATCTGTTACATGGAATTGACTTACGATTCAATTTGTTTTTCACGATGTGATAAACGAGTTTGATTCACGTTTTGGGGTCTTTACATTATTTTATTCCAGGTTGTCGATAAATTGAACTTGCCACCGAGCAACAATTTAAAAAATAAATCAAAAATAGTAAGAACTATCATCAGTCATTAAAATATCTATAGCCCATAATTTTCGAAATATAACGGTTATTTATTTAGGGACATTTTATATTAAACGTGTATGTTTTATAATATCATTTTTTATTCTCAATAAATTCAAATAACAATATATGAACCATATAGTAACAATAATATAACAAAATATTACCATAAATAATATAACCTTAAAATATAATTGTTTTGATCCAAAGTCTAAACACTAAATAACCAAATCATTATTATTTTGTTAAAAATATATGAACAATAATTTACTAAAATTGAATT
>JABFQB010000501.1:0-10204 GCA_022817105.1 Pseudanteris insignis
AATGATTTGTGTATTATTTAGAAATTTATCACTAAAATATGATATTAAATTAATATTATAATTAGTAAATAGTGGTTATAATAAATGAATAAAAAAATTATTTGATATAACATAAAAATAAGTTTAAATAATATAATTTTTATTTTACATTAAAATAAAATAAAATGTTGAAATTTTTATTTTTATATTTTAAAAAAATTTATAAAATAAAATTGTTTTTTTTTTTTTTTTTTTAATTTAAATGATATATTTTTCTTTTAAATTTTTCATTTATGTTATCTCTCTGATTAAATTATTAATAATATACGTTTTTTAACAATAACAATTGAGGCTAAACAAATTAATTTCAACGGAAGTTTGAAAACTATGTTCACCCAAAATTGTTACCATGTTAAATCAACATGATATCATTAACATATTTTTTCTTGTTATATTAATTGAATTATTTTTTCCAGTGTGTTTTGTTTATGATATTTTCGCTTATATAAATTATTTGAAATTCTAGAAAATTCACGATTCAGTTTCCAGATGAATACAAAAATAAATTCTGTTATTACATGTTGTTTTTAGTTCCAGGCACGTTAACGCTAAGTTTCGCGCATTTTCTTACGAAACCTCGCTCGTCGAGTTATATGATGAATGCATTGGAATGCACTGAAATTAACGATCAAATTCTAAAAATACTTTTCATTAGTTTGTCATGCTTTATTATTATGATATCAAACGACAATATTTGTCATTTTCTCGCTCTGCCACAATCAATCGGTCATAACGGATTCTCTGCTGAATATTTACTAACGCAGTATTACGTAAAGTTACCGTTTATAATGTAAATTTTGCACAATCTGCATATTTCGAACGCATTTGTTCACGTCATGTCAAATCGGGTGCAACGTACGTTCTATTGTATTCATAAATACGTTTATTTTCATAGAAACAAATAAATTCTTGTTTCTTTGAATTTTTTACTTCGATTTGAAATCATTTTTTAACTAACCTTGCGTGTCAGTTAATAATTGATGGAAAATTTAAATCTTTTTCCAAATGATGTCACATGTGTTGAGTCATAAGTGGTTGATTTTTTAATATTTTTATGATCAAAGAATTTTTTATCATAATTTCGTCAGTAAAGTTATTTTACGTCAACAAATTTTTTGTTTTTCATTTTTTATATTTTGTTGAAATATCAATTCATAATTGAATTTACTGATGAATCAAACATAATAAAATTGTTTATGTGACCTGTTCAATTACTCATTATCCAAAATATGATGTTAGAATCCAGCAAAAACTTTGACATAAATAAATATTTTATCTCATTGTAATTTTAACAATATTTTATTAATTTTGTCAGATGTTTTTATATGTGATTTTTGATCAAACTTTTCATCATTTATGTTCAGAGAAATCCAGAAGGCGTAGCACAAGTGACTTTTAAAGAGGTAGAAGCAGCCAATGCATGTGTGCAGTTATTGAATGGTCGCTGGTTTGACCAACGAAGGATAACCGCTGAAATATGGGATGGCAAAACAAAATACAAGTATGATTTTTTTCATCAGTTTCTTACAATTATCATTATTTACGTTTTGAAATGTTTCAATAAAATTGAATATTTTCACTATTATAGTGATATTTTGAAAATTATTTCTGTGATATCTGTAATACCGACGATTCTTAACTTACCGACAGTTTACAAAGGAAATTCAATTATTTTTTCTTAGTATATTTTTTTATAATATTATTATATTTAATTAATATTAATATCATAATATTATTATAATATACACTTAATCATGATATTAATACTTATATTTATAATAAAATTATTGATCAATTTTTCATTTTATGTAATTTGATTATCAAACTACATACTTTTGATCATCAGTTGGTAACATTTAGAAGAACAATAAGAACTCGGTTGATAATTTTTTTGCTTATATTAAATAAGAAAAATAATATTTACTATTACTAAATATTATTTAATTTTTTTGTCCAGAATCGCTGAAACAGATGCTGAAATAGAAGCACGTTTGAATAAATGGGAAAAGTATTTAGAGGATGAAGATGAAACGAAAGGCAAAACAGTTTCATGAAGCCAAAGTGGATTGTATCATAATATTGTATTATAAAAAAAGGATAATAAATCAGATATCAAGTCTCTTAAATTTAATTTAATTTAATTTAATTTCTCCACATTTAATTTTACACTGTAATATTAACTAAACTTAGAATTATTTAAATATGCCACTTTTATAAAACGATTTTAAATCATTATATATACCGTTAAAAAATTTAATTAATTAGTTGAAACTGTAAATATTATCATTAAAAATTATTTATTTAATTTCTAAGAAACAGACTTTGTATCAAATTTTTCTTTCATGGACGAATTATATAAATTATTAATTCATAAATACACTTGAATCCCTCTATAAGCAACACACCCGGAGGTTAAGTGATTGTACAATATATATAGTAAAAATTGTAAATTTTTTTAATTGTTTAGAATAAGTTTAATGATTGAGGTATATTTCCTATCTGAAAATTGACTACTATTGACTAAACTTTGTTTAAAATTTGGTATCATATAATATAATAATTTTCGATAAAAAAAATAGTTTTATTATATACCAACCGGAAAATGTTGCATATAAAGGAATCCGAGTGTATCTAAATAAAAAAATGTATAAACTGACTGGTTACTCTAACAAAATTTCTCACGGAAAACATTCTTTATTTAGGAATCACTATCTAGAGAATTTGAGTGAAAACTATTCATACGAATTTCGCACAGTTAAATCAATTTTACCGGCCCGAAACAAAGTACAACACGCTTAATTCGGGCTGTCTCATAGGGTTATCGCAAAGAAACGGTGAATTTGGATGTTTTTTGATAGATCGGCAACAGTCTCTTACGAAAGAGTCCCAGAAACAGTGCAACAGACACGGACCGTGAGGAATGTCGAAATAGCAAATTAGGAGATTCCATGGGCTCTTCGTCTCTTTTTCATCTCAGCATTCTGTCCTTTTCGTTGCTCGTCGTTTCGCTTCCTCTCTGAGATCACCTTTTTGTTTATTTTATCGACTAAACTCCCCGAGTTTTATTTTGCTCGACGACAAAAACATCAGTGGAAAAAATTGAGACAAGGATGCCGAAAGGAAGAAACAATTGAATAATCCAGTTTTTCTATGGGAACATCCACTGAATTCGATATTAATTAATGTTATATTTCACAATAGTGTACTTATTGCTCGATATACGATTATGAACTTTTTTTTTCATATTATATTATATTTAAAAATGGTGAATAAATTAATAGAATTCGGTTCATTTTGCTTGATTTTATAACAATTGAAAAATAATAATTTATTTAAAAGTGCAAAATATTTCATATTACAACAATATTTTTTATATTGAATTTTAATATTACTATAATATTCTGAATATTTAATTTAAATTTGTAAATTACTTCATTATTGTTTATTGTATATTTAGTATTTTAAAAATAATATTAAAACTGAGGATTTGTGCAGTATTATAGCGACACTGTTACCATATTCTGAAAATTGAATATTTATTTTTAATAAGCATATCACTATATAATATAGCTGAAATATGCTGAATATTGATATTGAATTTAAACATTGTTCAAAAATTGCTGAAATAATTTGAAATTTTTATAGTAAGATTAGATGGGAATAGTAACATAGCTAGAATATTCTGAGAGAGAATATTAATTTTTATATTTCATCGACAGTGCGGAAATAATCTAAATTTTAAAAATAAAATTGAATTTGAATATCACTATAACATTGTTTAATATTATAAATATACTTAATATTGAATTGGAATATTACTTCAATATTATTGCAACATTGCTACTATAATTTGTGACTATTAATTCACTGAGAAAAACGTTTGCATACTTTATAGTACAGCTGAGACAAATGAAATTATTTCGATAAATTATTGAGATGTCTGTAAATTCATCCTAAATAACTTTTAAGTTACTAGTGTCTGTGGTACTATACAGTATGGTAATTTTTTTTCTTAGCTTATTAATATCGGATTTTAATTGAAAATTAAAATAATTTAAGGAGATTGTATTGTCAATTTTCGGCATCAATAATCATGAAAATATTGCGGTTATATTGCAAGAATATTCTTAAATATTCATCAATGTTCACAGGAATATTCCAGTATAATTGCCAGAATATCCTTAAATATTTATAAATATTGCACGCACGTACATTTTGAATCAATCACAAAATAAGTACCAATAAAAAACGTATAATACATTCGTAGTAGTATGTCAAAATAATACGATTCATAATAATCATGAATAAGTTGCGCATGATCATTATAACAAAGGTCATTCTCCATTGGGGTCCTTGAACCGTCCAATAATCCTCAATGTAATTCAGACCCAACTCCTAATCGCGATTCATAAAAATGATTTTACAAAAATATGTGCTTTGCATATCTACAGCTGGACGAATGAAAGACACGTCCCGGTAAGCGTGCGTCGTCCACAATACGAGGCCCCGAGCCCCCCCGTTGAAATTCATCGGTGCAAAAGAAGCCCTCGATGTGTCGTCAATCCGGACAATACGTTTTGTCCGTCGGCATATTTTTAACGTCATCCCATTCATCGGGTATGAGTATCACCCCAGCTATACGCCATTGACAAATTTAATGTCTGATTATTAACGCCGGGGTGTGCGAGGTCTAGTTCTATTTCAAGTGGCCACGTGCGACTCGGCTACCCTTTTGAACTCCTCGTCTACGCTGACGGGGACCTTTTGGGGTCGGTTGCGAGAGAAAAAAAAAGAAAGAAAAAAGGAGGAGGCAAGAAAAAGCTGCCTGAAAGACAATATCATGCTTATCGCTCTGCTTATTGGATTTGGTTGTCACCCTCGACGGAGGAACCTGTTGTATTACACATCAGATTAAGCACCGACTTAGTGTAGCATCGCAATTTGATACGGTCAAGTGTTCCATTGTCGGGATCGGCATTATTTACATCACAACATTTTATCTACTTTTCCGATTCTTAACGCTGTCTTGTCAAATTCAGTCACGATATTTGCAATTATCAATAATGACATTGACACCTAGCGTTGGATAGATAAAATTAGAGTACTTAATGAGCGTGCAATATTAGCGTGAATATTTATGAATGTTTGTAGATTTTGATATTGAATATTAAAGCAATATTTGACATTCAACGTTGAAGAAAATTACTCTACATTTCTAGAAATGATTACGAATTATTAGAAATTTGAAATTGCTAGCGTAATATTTTTAAGGTTTCAATGTGTTGTGTGATGCTGAAACTAGTGTAAAATATGCAAACGCAAGTAATTCGTGAGTTATTTACAATTAACAGCATATCTTTTACGAGATAATTGTAAGTTACTTGCGTTTTCAAAGTTTTTTACTAATCTAGCATTACACAACTAGTTTAAGTTATTTCAAATTTCTACTAGAGATTGTAAGCAAAACTTTCCAAAACGTATATATTTTTAACATGAGTTTTTCAAAGTGATTTTTTTAAAGTCGTTAAGAATTGGATTATATTTTCTACATCAAGAATGAAAATTGCATTTTTTGAAAATTTAATGCAAAAAATTCTATCAAACTTGGCATTTTTTTCATACAATTACATGGCTCTAAAAATGAATTAATTAAAATAGACCAAAAATGATATAATTTATAAATAATTATATAATATAATTTTATAATTAATCAAAATGCAGATAACGTTTTTACAAAAATATCAATTTCTTTAATATTACATTTAATTACTAAATAAAATTTTCAACATATAATATATTTATATTTAACATATATTTTTAAACATATAATCATTACATATAACTATTATTCATATCAATGTATACTATTATAAATAATTTTTTATATTTATTATTAAATTTAATATAATTATTTGAATACTATAAAATAATTTTGATTTATATATTGAATAACAAAATTTGATGAAAATCTAGTCTGGCAGTACCATGACAACAATCTGGAAAATGCGCATAATGCAGACTGTTTGTCATGCTCTGTGCGAGACTTCTGTCAGACTCATTTTTTCAGAATTCAAAATATATGAATTTCATCGAAAAATTACTTAACCAGTGGTAACGATTGTGCCAAGCGATTGTGCCAGGCGGTAAAATATACAAATGGCTCAACATTGTCTCAATACCAATTTACAATCAGCCCAATATTGAGCCAACGGTAGGTTGAGGATCGTCACGCAATTTTATATCAGCCGCGGGACAACGTTTGCGTAACGTTAACACGATTTTGGATTATGCGATCACAAAAATATTACACTGAAAAACGTTTGATAGAAAATTTGTTTATATTTGTAAGGAACAAAACAAAATTGCATTGTTGTACATATTATATGCCAGTATAATTATGTACAGTATGCCATAATTAAATATGTTAAAAAAATTTTTATAATTATAATAAAATTTATAATTCATTTTCGCGTTTTTGTTATAATTCATTGCAATTTTAATAACGTTTCTCTCTTTGCAATACTTTTACTGCATTTTTGTTAGAAAGTTTTCCTCAGTGTAATAATTAAAGCAAAATAAATTTATAGTTTGCAACGAATGTTGCATTCAAATATCTATTTCTGAAAAATTCACTATTTAATAAGAAAAAAGGAATACAATAATTGTTTAATATTATAAAACAATTATACAGTACAGTTTTATACTGTACATTTTATTTCGTTTAAATTTTTAAGCAGTCAATAAAACTTATATAATATATAAAATAAAAATATAAAAATTTATAAAATTTAGTTCACTCTTATACCGATGTCCTGTTATTATTTAAAAAAAAGACCAATGATTATTGTTATTTTCACGGCAGTTCGAATGTTAGAGCTGACATTGTGATATCAATGGTGCTAACGATACGCCAACATTAGTACCAAGCGTTGGGCCAATATTAGTAACAATATTGGCCCAGATGAAAACAGTGTTACATTTCAACGTCGGGCCAATATTGGTCAACAACGGTTTGCCAACGGTTGCCAATGCTGGGCCAACGTTGGTTCAATCGTATTTTTCTACGTGGGGTGAAAAAACATATCTTGAAATTAACTAAAATATATTTAAAGTGACTAAATATGAATGTTGATTCAAGGAAACAATATTTTTATTTAATATAACTAAAATTTAGTTGATACAAGGAGAAAAATAATGTTCAACATTTTACTAAATTTTCTAGCCTTTAACTTTTCTCTCAGTATATAAATATTTAATACTATTTACATTAATATAAATAGGATTAAAAAATAGAAAAAAGAAAAAAATAAATAAATATGAAAATAATATAATATAACATAAATCTCAATGCTCATCAATCGCAGACATAAAATGGAAAAAAGAAAAGGAAAAAAAAATTTCAGTTCGAAGGTTTATCCTTCAGCAATTATTTTGTACTTAATAATAAATCCTGACGCGCAATCAGAGACGATTTGCGAATCAGCACATACCGAGTAGCACTGCGCTAGTCTGAAATTCATGTTCGATAGCTCTTTGATAACGGTGCGACGCGTATGCTCGCAATTGGTTGGTTTTTTAATCATTATCAATAATCAGTAATTATATTAATGTAAAAATTATTAATTTTTGACCAATTTCTAAATTTTAGCTCTATTGTTTATACTCTAGGTTGCAGGATATACGGGAAAAAATTTTGAGTTCAAAATGACATTTTTTTCAATGTCAGTTCAACATCGAGCTCAGAATATTGAAACAAAATTTGCTGATGTTGAAACAACATCTCAATGAAAGCAATGTATAACCTATAGACTTTCGTAATACGTGTTAACATGATTCTGAATGAATTTTCCAAATGTTTTCAGCGTCAATTTCAACATCAGCGAATTTTAGATTTAACATAAACGTGATTACATTCTGCCAAGTGTTGTTTTAAGCTCAACAGTTTTTCCCGTGTACATCACGATTAATGGAGTACTATAGTAATTTTTACTTAGCTTTTTTTGTCTGTGTATAGTGGGAGAAAATGAATTCGTTACACTCAGAGAAAAATATGAATAGATTCAAATAAAATATATTTAAAACTAATAAATTTTATCATTCAAATACGAACCTACTAAAAAAATATTTGATTTAAATAAAAAATTATGTTTGATTTCATTTATTTGAAATTTATAAAAAATATATTAGATTTTTATAAACATATGAATTATGCACTAATATTATTATATTCGTTTTTTTCTACTTAGTCAACTGATTTTTGTACGTTTTATAAATTTTGAAACTTATAAAATCGCACGCAACGGGAATCGAACTCGAAACCTTATGAACACACGCGAAAGCCTAACCTACTGAGCTATCGCGACTCATCAAGTTGCTAACATACTTTTCTAATCATACTTATACACGAAGCTAATAAATAAACTTATTTGTTTTGAATAATTCATTTATTAGTCTTTAATGATTAATCATTAATTAAAATATATTTAGTGAATTCAAATAAATAAGCTTTCTATTAAATGAATGTATTATTTGAAATCAATGAATGTTCTTTCTAGTTAAAACTAATAAATAAATTTATTAGTTTTGAATAAAGTGCTCATATTAAATTCAAATATTTAGTTCATTGGTACAAATGAAAATTTATTAAAATTAACTAAATTTTTTTAAAATAAATAGGTTTATTTAAATCAACTAAATTTTTTCTCTGAGTGTACTTAGTATACTATTCGTACTCAAGTATTTTACTTTGTATTTCTATTTTATTTTAATGGAAATGTTACTTGAAAATACGCAACATTACGTTAGACTACTTGTGTTGAAATTTGTCCGACCTAACTTGTAATTTCTGTACATTCACTTACTTTAGAATAAGGTTAGACAACCATTTTTTGCACTACGAAATTGAAACTTAATTAATGTAATGTCATGATCGTTTCAAACGGGGCGGATTTAAATAATTCGTATGGATACACAATGTTTATCGATTACGAGTGAGTTAATAAGTGACGATAAAGGTTTGCAAATAGTTTATAATTCACAATTGAAAATTAAGTTTTTACGGTTAATTCATTAATGCGAACACAACGAGAAATTCTTGATTTTAACACTAGAAAAAAAAAATCTTTTTTTTAAGACGTTTAGACTTTACTTAATGTAAAGTGTCTTATTTTAATAATTATTAACTATATTCAATTATTGGCATCCCTAATTCTAAAAACATCTTCAACAAAATACTTCTTCGCGTAGTGAATGTATACTTGAATCAGCAGTCTTAGCCAAAATTGGGCAAATCGTGACGCAATGTTTTCAATGATGATTATTCTATTCAGGCAACCTTGTAATTATAGATTAATATGAATGTTGTTATTATGATGAAATAGTATGAAAAATAACATCTGAAACAATGTAACACTTCAAATAGGTATTTGTTGAAAAAAGAAAGAAAACGTATTAAGGGAATACGAGACGAGCGAAAGTGGAGTCTGATTTGGAAAATTTGGAACTCGGAAGCGCTGAACTTTTTGTCTTTACCCTTGGCGTGTGCTGTAACGATTCGCCGGCGAGGCCGAGGCGTTTGCCGTATCTCGAAATAGGATTCCCGCGAGGGCTTCGCGGCTTCCGCAAGTCGCCGTATCTCTCGCAGCTTCGAATAATACGCCTCCGCTACACTTCGCTCTTCGTCCTATTATACCTACACGCTTATGGCTAGATTCGTTCCATTATTTTCGGCAGTCACGGTCCAGTTTACGAATATTCTACTCGCATCTTTACATATTTAAATTCAATTTAGCATTCGTGCGAAATGGATTTAAACGTGATCATTCAAGGAAATTATTATTACTATTATTATTTTTTGATCAGAATAAGTTAAAGCTTGTAATTACTGTATATTTGTTAATTTTTTTTTTTAACTTTTTGTTTAACAAAAAAGAAATATTATTCATTAGAATAATTTACTGATAATTTGCGTGTAATTCAAAACTTAAAATGTGTATGTCTGAATTTTTTCCGGTATACAACAGTTTTCATCGCAACCAATATAATATAAGTTTGTGCAATGTTTAATGTTGTCCGATACAAGAGCTTTTTTTGTTTGTCTGGCTTGAAGATAGTTAACTCATGTTAACTTGCCAACAACTTGTCTTCATTTATTATATTATACTTT
>JABFQB010000503.1:0-10197 GCA_022817105.1 Pseudanteris insignis
GGGAGCGCTTAATATTTGAGTGTTGTAATCATTCACGGCATGAAATAACGTCCACGTTAAGTTCGTCAGTTTAAAATATTTTGGGAAAATACATTTAGCGACACATGTTCACCGCGCGCAGATGTCTCCGCAAAAACGTGAAAACAAATGTGCCATTATGATAATAATAAACTATGGTCAATTGAATTGTACGTAGTAAGGCCGTTCCGCAAAGTGCGCCGCGACGAGACAGATTCCTCAAGCGTTATTGCGTCAACGTCGTTTTTGGATGTCTCCGTGGCCAGCGACTTCGCGTCAACGTAACAGTGGGAACCGAATTCGTCGTCGATTTGCGGCGCCACGAAAAACTGCGGTGTGCTACAAAAGTGGCAATTGCGGTAAAATAACAATGAGACAAAAAACGAAAAAAATATAAATAGATTGCGGAGTGGCGGGTGAATAAAACGGCTCGAGTGGGAGCTATGTTTTATTTGGGCACTAACAGCGGTTTACGAAAAACCGGCTAAATGCAGTTTAGCGCTTTTTTATTGCCCAGCGTGCGTCCATTGTATTAATTCACGTAATCATAAGCCAACCTTATTGTGGCCCCCATTTTCTCGCGGCGCATTAACCGAAGTTTCGGCGCCGCTCAACCGGCCATCATTTTGCATGAAAACAAAGAATTGATGGTTAATAACTCGGCACTGACTTATTGTCGTGTCTTCATTCGGAATGCTATTCGCAGTGCGACGGAGTGAAAGTTCATAAACATACAATATGAGTTTTGCGAATGACAAGGGATTTTGTAAAGTTCGTGCGATTTGCATAAGTAAATAAAATAGCTCTCGGTGCATTGAAAAACATTTTGAATGCGAATCAAGTACTGTCCCTGACAGCTCGTGTCAAAGATATTTGTCTTCTTTCAAAAGTCTTATTATAGGATGTCTGAATTAGATAAAGCAGGAATACGTACATTGCAAAAGAGGTATTTTGTAGTAGTCTTGGTATAAGACATTCAAACAATTATAAGTGTCTTCAGAAAATTAGTGTCATGAACGTAACAATGCACTTTCAGAAAATATACATTTAGTGTAAAATTTACTTTTGGCATATTCACCGGGTTTTCTATCCAAAGTAATTCGTACAATTTAATAGAATGAATTCCTTTTGTAAGAAAAGTATTTCATATTAAAACGCCTGACTATCATTTTCCATTACTTTACTACGTCGTATTTAAGCTCTATTAATTAAAATCACGCTGTATCATCATTTTTATCAATTTGTGTGTGTGTTTTGGGTGAGGAAGGAATTTCGCCAAATCAATTTAGTTCATTTCTACAAGCAAAAAATAAGTTATGATAGCTTGTATGACAGATTACACGAAATTACAGTATAGAATATAATATTCTATTAATTTAATTAAAAGAGCTTTTGATTAACAAAATTTCATAATAATAATTTAAATACTGGTATGCATATTTCAATCTTCTTCAAGTATCAAAATTATTTAAAAAGTTAGAAGGATTATATCACACACTCTCTTTCTGATGAGGGTAACGTCTAAAAATGGTTTTTAATTTATTTAGTGGCAATCTAAATCCACGGTGTTGAAAATTTCTGCAGTAAATTTCAGACACATTAGAACAAAATCATTTTGGGTAGCAAATTTCTTGAAATTGGTAACATTTTTCTAAAATTTTCGTAATAGTATCAAAAAGTTATTCCTGATTTCTGTAAGCATGTCAATTTTGAATCGTTATAAATTGGACAAATGACTGTACTATCTAAACAACTTATTTGCATATGAAATATTTGAAAATTTGGACCGAAATTTTTTATACGTGTTACCTAAACTAAATTAGATCCCGTGGTACCCAAATGTATTTTTCATAAACCATTTTTTGTATTCCCAATAGGAAAATGCCAGAGTCAAAAAAAGGGCCAATCCTAGCCCAGTACTGGTTCGACTGTGTCTCACAACTTGCACAATAGAATACCGGAGTTTATACAAAGCTGAGGAAATTTTCAGCCAGATCAATGCTGTATGTGACAATCATATTTACCGGAGTTTATAATTAGGGTGCATGGGGTAGAGTACAGAGGGACGGTCTATCACCGCAGAGACTAGGGTTCGGTCCCCAAAGCATTAGCAGCGAAAGTAAGACATTTTTCAGATTTTATCGTGAATACGGATTACAAATGTGCCAGTATTATATGCGACATTTAGGTTTTTTCACAGTCACAACTCTGGCACAAGTTTTGGGCCATAGCTGGGCAAGTGATTTTTTCCCCATTGGTTTATTATGGAAAACACTTTTCGTGATCTTCACATGAAAATCGAATGACAACTTGTGTAAAGATATATTTAATGTTTCAAATAAAACACTAAAAATATTTAAAAACGTTAACTTAAGTGTCTTACAGTTAGACTCTTGTTTTTGAAGTGTAGTTATATTTTCAACCACGAGATAATAATTTCAGATCATCAATAAATTATATAATAATAAATGATTTTCACATTTAATTTTAATTATTTTTTACATTTTAATAATTTAACGAAAATTTGCGATTTATAGAAATTTTTTTATCAAATTATTAACGATAAAAAAAGGATCATTAATATAGTTTTGAATTCGTTCCTTAAATTTTGTCATACTTTCCACGAGCCCTGAGAGCTACTATTAATTGTAACATTCAGCACGGTAGATAAAAAGGAAAAAAGGTGACGCTACTCGAGCGACACTTGATCGCATATCTCGATATGAAATATTTGCAATTCATGAAGAGGGAAAATCTCGTATCGTCTTCTTTTGAAAACACGGGGCCGCTTCAATATTTATCGATTGATTTGTTCTTGAATGCAACACCCCGTACCGAGCGTGCCTAATTAATGATCCGTCAGATTTCATTCCGTTGCTTCATCAATCATTCCGTAACTTTATTCAAGATTATTTAGAAAGCTCCGCTCGCAGAAAAATTCAATGCCCCGGCCGCGATGTTACGCTCGTCGAGTTGCACGAGCGCGCGTGTGTGCATGTGTGCTAAGATTTTGGGAAACAGCGCGGACTATTTAAATGAACAACCGCACCTTAATAATAAAACTGCACCGCTATTATGCTCGGAGCTGTTGCACGCTCAAATGCACAGCACTCGCATGTCGCTAGCAAATGACCGAATGATAATCATACGTCTTGGTAGCCGAATCGCGGTGTCTTCCCTCATTCTGCAAATGTGCGTTTGCGGGCCTAAAAAAAACAACCCCCCGTTCCCCGCGTCGGCAATTTTAGCCTCATCGACTGCCATTGCAACGTCTTTCTTTTCTCCCACTGTTCGTACTTCGTACTTCCGTGTTCTCGAGGCTTCTCGTACGTCGAACACATTACGAGAAATCACGAAATCGCACCACTACGTTTTTTCTTTTTTTATTTCCCCCGATCGGCTAATCAAATCAAGGGTGTTCACATTTCACAGCTGTCGTTGCTTCGATCATATTCAGTATTACGCGCCAACGATACGTCAGTTTTTTGAGCCCAAATTACGCTTCCCTTTCATGCGTGCTTCGCATCACACTTTACACATCGAACAACTAATTCTTTGTATTTTTAACCGATCATCCGCGGTTTGTCGTTCAGTGAAGATGAAAAGGATTTTGATATTCAATGACTTGTATTGTACCTTCAATAACTGTACCATTCTAAGATGTTTCAATGTAATTTTTGGTATACTCATTAACATTCATATACTTATCATAATCATAAAAATAAATTGAATCGTGTTGTCGAATCAGCAAGACGAACGTTTCTCATAGCTAATAAATTTAATTAGACCGACTGAACGAGATTCATTTAAATTTACTCTTTCTCGTGTACATTTGAATGCAGCCCAACTAACTGTGATGCTAGACTATTGCTTTATCGTAATCTTAATCCTATGGATTAGTGTTTGTGCATACAAATAAGCATAATCCAGTAATGCTACCATTGCAGGTGAATCAATATTTATTATGCTAGCGGGGTAGAAATTGCATTAGGAGCATACGTGCTGTTTGGATTACCAAAATTAATATGCCTACACTGAAAGAAAAGATTAGTCAATTAAATCAATGTTACTATTTGCAACAATAAAAAAGTTTTGTCTAACTATTACACGATGTTGACACATAGCCTAGTAGAAATTTAAAATCACTAACGTATAACTTGTGTATTACTTGCATTTTGCATCACTAGTTTTAGCATTACACAACTCGTTGGAAACTCACAATTTTTACGTTAGTGATTTCGAGTTTCTACTAGGGCTGATTAATGAATAACTTAATAACTTGTCCTTTTTCAATAACGATATAATTCAGATGATTATTATACGTTTGTAAAGTATTTCTTCATAAACTGTAGTGGTTGGTCTTTATCATAAAAATTATTGTTATATTGTTCGAAAGAAATGGAAATTTTATTCCGATGAGCGATTATTAAAAGCGATGTTACTGTTTTGGTAAGTAATAAATACTTCTAGTAACCATAACTCTAATATAGATGACGCCACTCAGCTGAACTAATTTTCAAAAGTATAGAATTTAA
Source organism: Pseudanteris insignis (assembly GCA_022817105.1). Classification (NCBI taxonomy): domain Eukaryota; kingdom Metazoa; phylum Arthropoda; class Insecta; order Hymenoptera; family Scelionidae; genus Pseudanteris; species Pseudanteris insignis. Next base: position 4,554 of record JABFQB010000503.1, read on the forward strand.
CCACTATTCAAAACGTTTCGAATCCCTTGAAAATTTTTCATTTTTTTTATTTATGGTCGCAAAAATATTGAACTTTATTGTGAATTTTAAAATAATAAAATTAGATACTAATTAAATAAATATTAACAATAAAAAAATTTTTTAACAAAGGTAAGGAAAGCTTCAAGGTCAAATAAGGTGCTTTGACTTTAAGGTCAAATAACACAACTTGAAACTCATTTTAGTAAGATTTGTTATTACTGTTATTATTATTTTATTTTTAGATTATTGTTAGCTTGAATTGTATGAAAAAAAAAATACCTAAAGTTTTCAAATTACAAAAAAATAGTGAATTTTAAATTTGTTTCTTATTCAAAAAAATTATTAAACAAACCTTGTTAAAGTTTTTAAATTTAAAATCACTAACAGAGTATTCTGTACACCCAGTCCCTTTGATTCGTCCAAACTCTAGATCGCTAGTAACAGAAATTAGAAGTTTAATTAATATAATCGTGCATTACGTTTCATATAATTTAATAGTTTAAATAAATTAAATTGAATCAATTAAGATTTTCATCGGTCAAGCATGTCAGTACCAACATAATTTCTGTTATTTCTGTTACTAGGGATCTAGGGATTGAACGAATCAAAGGGACTGGGTGTACATAATTTAGTTTATTATATTAATTATTATATTAATAAATTAATCAATATAAAAAAGGGGCTTACAATTTATTAATTAAATTACTATTCGAGAAAATATTTGAATTAAATTAGTGTACATGATTATTTTCTCATTGATTAGTAGATCATTCGTTCAATTAGATCAAAAGAAAGTAATGCGTCACGGTCAATTTAAGACTGGGAACATGAATAATTCTAATCCAATTCCACCGAGAAACAATGTTTACTAATCATTAAAGCATAGTATATTTACGTCATAAAGACCTATATTTGATATTGTACGAGGGGAAAATACTATTTCAAATCACTGATTTTTAAATGTCAAGCATTATATGTTATAATCCCGTCAATGTTTAGTTATGTTGAATTTGACTACCCGTTCAATTAACAGATATATATATGCTGAGCTGGATACGTTTTGACTACATGTATAGTTATACATATATGATGAATTATCCTGCAATTTTGGTTCGAAATTTCGGAAACCATTTTGTTTTTATTTAGCATCAAGTTTCAACACGTCATTTAATTTAAGTTAAATATTTTATGAACACATTAATAAATATTTTTAATGAAAAATTATGAAAAATGTATCCTTGGCATTTTGATATATGTGGATGATTTTATACATATTGTTTATCACATTTTCTTTATGCGTATGCTACTATTAGACAATACCTTTGTATTGTCTATAGGTACCCACTTATAATCTATAGGTATGGGTTTGCTACAATTCCGCTTGTATATATTGTAAGCTACCCATACCTCTAAGGTATGAGTGCCATGCAATTGTAGTTTGCATACTGCTTAGAGTCGAGACACATGATAACGTTGTATTGAAATAAAATCGGCATACAAGATTTATTTATTTTTCACTCTATTCAGCAGTCATGATTAAACTTTTAATGTATATACTCAAACTTCTGATATAGGTAAACAAACATTAATAATCGGTGCATCATTTATTATAGTATAGTGTAACACATTATACAATCAGATTTCAGGTTGCAAGAAACATCATTTCTTACGCATTAAATAAATTTTACTGAAATTTTTAATAATTTTTCAGACGTTTTATAAAGTGTATGTACAGTATAAATTACCTTTAGATCGAAATCAACTGGAATAATTTTCCTAGGTCGTACTGTCGTTGACGTTTCAGCAGTTTCATTCAAATTATCTGTACAGCACCATGCAGATTTCAATTCGTCAAATTTTACTTCGTTATGTAAATCAGCTTGAAAAATAAAACATTTTTATGATTTAGATAGGTTTATTCTATTAAAATATGTGCTTAGGCGAATTTCATTAAATTTGAAAAAAAATCACGGACATAGTTAGCAACAATAGTTAACAATTACAAATTATTTGTCGATAATCCAAATTACAAATTATTTGTAAGACAATCCTAATATTTTGAAATAATAAATCTTTGTAGGTTGATTAAATAAAATCTTTGTAATTAAAATTATTTCAAAATAATCAAAAACCTTTTTCTTAAATTATTCATATATATACATAATAAAAACGTAAATTAACAGTAACTTAGGGATAATTTCGAAAATACTTAATAATTTATGTAGAGTTCCGTAAAAATGATGAATATTTCTATAAATATTAATAGAATATTGATGAAAATATAAAAGTCCAGCAATAAGTTATATAAAATTTGAGTTACTGTTCAATTTAGAAATTTTAATGAAATTAATAAGGATTAAAATAAGGATTGAATTAAGGATTGTAAGTTGCCAATATATATACACATGTACAGGGAAATTTTTTTTGTCAAATATTTATGAAAAAGTTTCTGAAAAACTACTCAAGAGTCGAACTACTAAACATGCATTTTTTAAAAATTTTCTATGACTATTAATTGCCATGCCCTCGTATCAAAACCATAATAAAAAAATTGTTTAAAATTATCAAAAAATTTTCATCTCGCACAAAAATATTACAAAAAAAATTTTTGTTTTAATTTCACTTTAAAAGGTTAATATTAATTAGTTGATAACAATAAAGTTGTTAAATACCTAAAATGTTTAAAGATATCCTAGTAAATTTTAACTCATCTTCTATCGATTTACCACTATCACGGAAAAATATGTGTACATAAATATATTTAATAATATTGTAATAATATTATTTAAATCTTAAAAAAAATAATAAATATGTACCCACAATATTCCTACAATGTTGAATCGTAGGATGAATGTTCGCTTTGAATATTAAAGCAGTAATATTGCATTAATATTAATAAACTATTTTAGTAATATAATAATTATTTTTAAAAAGAAATTGAAAAAAAAAATTCGAAATTTTACAGAAACGATCTATTTATTTAAATGCATTAAGCTAAAACGTCTATTTTAACATAATAGATGTCAGCTTATAATATCTTTTCATTATTCTGCACTCTTCATTTTCAAAAAATAATATTCTGGTATATTATATCAATCACTTTGATCACTTATTACTTATTTTAATCACTTTTTAATATTTTGGGTTCATTATTTAGAGTAGATATTCAATATTGTGGGAACGTTCTATATTTTTTGTTTCAGACAAAATAAAACAAATTAGTGAACGAAATATCGTATGATTGTTAAAATATTTATTTTTTAATTTACTATTCTACACTATTAAAATACTTGCTTGAGCGAAGAAGACTTTGTGCTGTTAAGATATTGACTTATTATTATATATTATTTCATAAAATGCTGAAAATTGACTTTCTTTGCAGAAGAATCCAAAAGTTTTTATTGTCATTAAGCTTGTTATATCGAGATGTGACATCGATTATAACATCAAATCTCATTTTTCGATAACTTAAGTGAAAACTAACAATCCGATTGGTTTATTGTAATTAACTTTGTATATTACTAAATTATAAAAAAAAAATGTTCTAAAGCAACGATTTCCGAACAAATACTGTAAGAATAATAACGACCAATCCGGACGCGTACTACGCGCACGATAAAGCGCCAACTTTGAAACTTATCTGTTATTTTGGACTATTTTATCATACTATTAAATAATTCTTGTTAGAATTCACATATCATATATCCAATGGGATTCGAATTGTCAATAGAACCGATTCGAATATTTTTATTGTACGAATGCGATAACAAGTCAAATAACAAAGTCACACGGATAGACATTTAAAGTTAAAATTCTTATAAAAATGACAATGTGGGTACAGAAATACAAATTCTTCAAATATTTGGAATATTTTATAGTAGGATTTGGAATGTTAATATATCAAAATATACACTGTTTATACTAGGAACTACGCAGAGAAATGAATGATGAAATTTTGCAACGTATAGAATGAATGTTATGATGGTACCGGCAACAAACTGGTGTACAATTTAATTCCACGTTGTAAATTTGTATTCGCGTTTTAAAAAAAAAGTCGAACTTCGTAACTTATGTTTCGTCGCCGCGTCGATCGACTTTACCCGCGCGGCCACCGATAATCTTAACATTTTATACAAAAAGGCGCCACATGAATCGGTGGGATAGCTCTGCAGTAGTCGATTCAGATTTTACAATGAACGTTTCAAAAAGCGGAACGTGAATTTTAACTTATGAAACGTATTTTCTTAAAACGTTTTTCTTAAAAGGCGTTAACAATGAAGTTTACGTTATAATTAGTTGCAATTGTGAGCTACCATTATATCTTTCATTCTATACGTTGCAATTATTCGTACATCATTTTTCTCCATGTGATAAAAAATTATCAAGATTTATACAAAAAAGAACGTCTGTACTCAAAGTGCTATTTTTATAAGAATTAACTGTAAAACTTTTCTTCGTGTAATCACAGAGTTGTGCAAATATATTTACAATACCAAGCCATGAATTGCATGTAGAGTAAGATCATAAATGTATCGTGGCACAATCAGAAAGTATGCTACCAATAAATTTTATAATTCAAATACGAATCTACAAAAAACTTTTTTCGTAGAATAAAGTTTCGTTTTAATTCAAATAAAATAAATTTGACTTTATTTATTTGAAATTAATAAAAAATATATTAGATTTTAATAAACAATTAAGCTATGCATTAATATTATTATATTCATTTTTTTTACTTATAGGAATCCGATATTTTGTACTTACGTTTTAAAACCTATAAAATCATACTCAACGGGAATCGAACTCGAGACCTTACGAATACTACGCTAAAGCCTAACATATTGAACTATCATTAGGGACTTAGGGGGTGGGGACTTTAAAACCTTTCTAATGACACTTTATAAATTAAGCAACAAAATAAATTTATTACTTTTAAATAATCCATTAATTAGTTTTGAATAATTAACCATGAATAAAAAAATATTTAGTGAAATCAAATAAAAAATCTTCTTTTTAAATGAATTTATTATTTATAATAAAAAAAAGAATGTCTCTTTTGAGTTGAAACATATAAATAAATAATTAATAAATGATAATGAATTGAATAAATTTATTAGTTTTAAAAAATATGCTGAAATTACCTAAATTTTTTTCAAATAAACAGGTTTATTTAAATCAATTAAACTTTTTCTTTGAGTTAAATCTATTTTAATGTTATTATCCATGTAATAAAATAACATGTTTAAATTTAAGTTTTATAATAATTTCGATAAATTGCAAGCGACGCATAATTGCATAAAATTTTCTTTTATTCAGATTATAAAAGTGAAACGAACCTGTAACGACATTAATGCGTCTTCTGCGCGACTTACGATTGAAAGTTTGATTTTTGATGCGCGGGCGGGGAACGGGAGGTCGTGATACTTCTTCCTGAGGCCGTTCATGAAGCCATTGAGCTGCTGCATCTTGCGCGGACTCCTGTTCTTGTTCAGGGTTGGTAGGCGGAACTTCCCCCAAGATGATCTTGAGAGATTTACCGCCTACCGCTAGTAGCATCGTGCACTCAAAGCCCGAGAAGCATTTTTTGCTCTTCATCGACGCCGGTTTTGTGTCACGATTCAGG
>JABFQB010000504.1:0-10196 GCA_022817105.1 Pseudanteris insignis
CTAAAAAAAAAATTTATCGGGTAAAATATGAAAATTCTTGATCAAATAAATCAATTAATGTTGAAAGTATAAATTAATATTAATAAACATTTTTTAGATACTTTGTTCAAGAATGTGAACGTAGAATTATCGTAATGCAAAGATGTCGTGTTATATACTGATTCGCACTACTTATTTTTTCTCGAACTATGAACTTTACACATTTAAATTGTCTTTACTTTGATAAACTTTACTTTGATAAATTGTCTTTATAAATTCATGGCATACTATCATAAAATTTTCTTATCAAATTACTCAATATTCATAAAATATTTGATATAAATAAAATTTATTGAAGTTATTGATTTATCTTTTCAATGTAAGTTAAATAATGAAGGTTTTTATATAAATTGTACTTTGTGAAAAAATTCCAATTTTAATTTTAATGAAATAGACGATTTTTCATGCAAAAATTGATGCATATCATAATGTTTGTTCTACAGAGGGTTTTTATTATGACTACTATATAAAATGTTTGCAATGCTATTATTCAGACTTCAATAAAAGATTCAAACAGACTTTTGTGAACAAACAATTTGAGAAAAATTTAATAATTTTACATTTATTTTATATTTACATTTTAATGTAAAGTTTGGAAGTTCATTTCAATTGCGTCCATTGAAATTATTGTACGAAATATTGAATTTTAAATTTTTCATATATGTGCGATATATATGTTGCAAAAAAAATATGCAACACATATAGTGCATATATGCAACATATATGGGATATATATAAACTTTTTACTTGGGTATCAGAGTTTCAACACGTTTGAACTATTAAAGTTTGAACTTTTAGAACTTTTTGAACTGTTCGAACATGTTCGAACTTAGTATATCAAGTAAATATGAAAAATATGAGATTTCACTGAAAACAAAGAAATCAACCTACGTATTGGTTTTCTCATAAAAAATTCGTTATTTACCCGAAACAATTAATACTTAATTAGTCTTGTCAACAAATTTTGTCTATAAAAAAACAGTTTCCACTTTCTAGTCATTTATAACCTAATAATGTAAAACTGAATATTATTGACAGTCAAAAAGAATTCTATGTTTTCTGCGTGTGTATTAAAAAATAATGATTTTTTTTTTCGTAGAGATATCCGTCATATCGCAATCGAATATACGAAAATCCTCGCTTACCTACAAAAGCTCTATATTATTTGTGTTCGACCATCGCAGTCATTAATAATTCGTCGAAAATTTAACAAACGCGTTTTCTAATGGCCTTTTTAACGCAACACCAGCTTTTTTTTCAAACGCCGTAGATCAGAGAATTTTGTCCGACTTTATACTCGGTGCGGTGTATCCACTTTTACAAAATGCAACGACGCGTTAAAAAATTGCCCCGGTCGGAAATTAACAAAACGGCATAATAAAATCCGACACTTGAACATCGACGAATAAAAGCAGAAGCGTCGGTTGAAACTCAAGTGACTTCAAAGCAATCCGTTGAACGGATTCCGTATCGTTTGTCATTCCACGGCAGTCGTTGGGCGTCGTTGTTTGCAAAAAGTTTGCCGGCGAATTGTCATCGTGGCTCTGGAAATCGAAGTGAATCGTCTCGTCGGTCTAAGTTAAACAGAAGGTGATTTTCGGAGTGATTCAATTTTCCGGGCCGTCTAGCCCGTGGCATCGCTCGGTCTGGCAGCAGAGCTAACGAATCTATTCGTCGACGGCTGCCTGGCGTGCGCGTCTGCATTCTTACACGTGTGCGGGCCGAGCAAGACGTACGGCTCGATGAAAGGTTGTCGGTGGAAGCGAGTCGGCTCACAAGTCTTCCATTAACTTGATGTCTCTCGTTTGTTACACCAGTTTCATATTATTTCGCGCGTCTATTGCACGTGTCACGCGTGACTAATCACTTTTGATTCTCACTATTGTTCCGCGCTCTTACAAATAGGCACCGCCTGTCAAATAAAACAGTTTTTAATCAAATGTCACTTGGCAGCTATAAATGCCGTTTCGCAGTGCAGCTCATATTGCGCGTTATCCTCTTGACTTTCGGCACTTGTAAATTACCGCACGTTAATATTACGCCGCGCCTTTATTGTATTCCTTCGCATTCTTGCGCTCAGCTTTATTTCTCAACGTCGCCCATTCGCGATTGTATTGACTGCTACGTAATATTACTTATCAACTCATAATAATAATATACACACGCGCTCAATTCAAATACCAACTTTATTAAGATAATTTACAAATGTATTGTAATACAAACACGTAAAGTGTAATAACAGTACGAGGATACCGCTCTACACTCGCTAAGTACCACGTACTAACTTTTGCGTTTCGAAACGTTTTAGACTCAATTTCGTTAACAACCTAACAATTTTACTTCACAAATTGTGAACGTTATGTAAATCGCTATAATTCATACAAAACACTTAAGTTTGAATTTACAATCAGATGACAAAACTAACAAAATATTTTTGTTGATTATCTTATAATAAACTTGAATAAACTTTCTTGAAAAAAAATTATACATACGGTCATATATATTACATAAGTAGATTTAGAACCATATTTTTTAAAGAGTTTAGTTAACCGAAATGAAACTTTATCATTAACTTAATAATATTATTTGTATATTGAAAGCATGAGTTTCAGTAATTTCAGCTTCTAGAATTTTAATGTATTATAATGTTAAATATAAAACTAAAAATAAATTCATAAGTATAAAAATGAAATCATTATTCTAAATCAAAACATTTTAAATAATCTACACACGGTGAAAAAAATTTGATTCTACTCACAAAATGTTGGTTCATTAAACTAAATTTTGTGCTTGATATACCGCAAACCAAATCTATAAATTTATTTATTTATATTTTTCTCCATGTAATACAAAAAAAATATTTCGAAATTAGTAGAGAATTTTTTTTGGATTATGCGAAAATTGAATTTGTAATGAGCAACTGTAATTTTGTTTCAACTATAACTTTTTGTTAGATTAACCCAATAAAGCCGTAAAATTTTTTGGTTGATTTAAGGCAATGGATTGTTAATGTACTTAAATTATTTGATTGTCATAACTAAATTTTTAATTTAACCAACAAAGTCTGTACAGCTGAATAGTTTGGTTGAATATCCTAAATTATTTTTCTCCGTGCATACACAAAGAAAACGTAATTTTTATTTTACTATTATGAATTCATTTTTACATTGTAACTAATTTTTTATTATAAAGTTTCAATTGGTCTTTTTATAAACTGAGAGAAAAATTAAAAAAAGTTTAGTTAACGTAGCCAAGAAATTTATTTATTATAACTAAATTGTACTTGACATTAATAATTTCGTTGGAGGTACTAAGATTATTGTTGTCATAACAAAAGTATCCCAGAGTACACAGTAAGAACATTGTTATCAGAGCAAAATAAATATCGTCAAGTTCACTCTGTTACTGTAACCAAATTTTTTTCTAGGTGTGTATATATATACATATATTTTCGTATACAACACATTTTTACTTGGATTAAAAAATTCAAATAAGTTTCTCGATTTCATAAACTTATTGTTCGAAATTATGTTTAATCTTGACATTGAGTCTATGTTGTTGTATTATGTATTCAGTAAAGTAAAATGGGCTAGAATAATGTGTCAAGGAACTTAACAAATTACCAAACTTTTCGATAAAGTTTGTTCGGAATTCCAAAGACTGTTCACTGTTTATACTACGAATGGTCTTTTGAAACGATGAATATTTTTTTTCTCTTTTTAACATTTTCGAATCTTGTCTCTTCGTGCTGCGCATTAGTTTTTGATAGAACTTTCTCGGACTGTACTTATTTGATTAGTATTCAATACGTCGACTCGGCTTCATCGTCGACCTGAATTCAAAGAACAACCTAGATCTAATTTTAGGGGAGTAAACTACAAGCACAAAGTCCTTTAATCTTCGATGTTGTCACTACTAAACTTGTCATCAATATCTTTGTTTCCAATACACCATTTCAACTTGTCAAAATTTTCATTCGTTCAATTAAATCTAATTTGCGGGGACGTGCGATGACAACTCAAGAACTAACATTGCGAGTTAATAGAATTTGTTAAAAGTACTCGGAGAAAAATATAATAAAATGTGTAAATATTTTCTAGTCATTTGGGACTGTATGTACATTGTAAAAAATTTTGCATTAAACTCGAAGTCTATTTCAATTACATCCATTAAAATTAATGTACAAAGTTTAAAAATTTAATTATTAAATTGTGATAAATAAAATTTACTCATATTTTTTATCTTTTATTATCATTTAAAAATTGTTAATATAATGATATATTATACATACCAATTTGTATACAGTTTTTAGGATTTCAATGAACTTTTTCATGACTATATTAATTGATCTCGTATATTAAATTTAATGTTTTTTTTTACTTAAAATTATTTTTAATGTTTCGTACACTAAATTAAATATACTTGATCCACTAAATTTTAATACATTTTTTACAGTGTAGACGATCATAAATTTTGTTAGACAGTATGGTAAAATTCATTGCATTTACTCAATATGATGATACGCATTTCGTAGTGTAAATAAAATTTTTTCTAGTTGACATATAGTCCTAAATGGCTAGAAAATGTAGTACAATGTTGAATATTAATTTTCTCCGTATATTTACTGCGCACGTTTGCGGTCGGGGAATAAACAATTAAATCAAAATAAAAATGTTTTTGCGGCTTTTGTTGGAGATTATTATTTCATTATATTTTTTATTTCACAATGAACATTAAAATGCAAGAGACGCTCAATTATTAATTACCAAAATAATAAGCTAATTTTAATTGGCTTAACTAGTTTTTAATGTTAGTTTTCGCATTATAAGCAAAGCACGAAGCCACAAATAAGAATAATCCGCAGTTTCAAGTAGCTACTAAAGAAGCATTTGTTTGAGTGCTTAAACTTAGTGTGTGAAACTTCATTAGCCAATAAATTATCGATCATGCGAAACCTCGAACACATATAATTTGATTTTTTAACCTTATCAATATATTCATCGCATATATTATTTAAAAATATTTAACAATTTCTTTTATATAAGACTTAATAAATATTTAATAAAGACGAATAAGACTATCGTTATTTCGATATTACTTTAAATTCCGGTTTTATATTATAATTATAATTGATTATATTTGTTATAATTGTCAGATTGAATTTATTGTAACAATTTTGAAAAATAATACCCTTTTTTCAATTTGTTGAATTATGAATTTGTGATTTTATGTCGCATATAATTATCTATAAAATCAAAATAATAATGAGATTTTTACCATAAAACCGAGGCTAGTATACAAAATCTATAGATATAAATTTTTAGCTACAAAAAATGATAAGTAGCCAAATCTACTGGGTTTCTATTTCGTAGTAATATGTATATGTAGTCTCAATACATTTTTTTTACTTTTACTACTTTGAACTCAAGTTTTTCAAATATTATTTTAATCATTCTTGTAATTTGATACCAATTCAGTCTTTTTTCAAATGATTGTTACTATTCTAAAAGATTGTTTGGTTATTAGATCAGGTTCAATATTATTGGACCAGTGTTGTTTGTTTTCTTATGACATTGTTTAATGTTACAAAACTAAACAATATTATTTGGAAATAAATTAAAAAAAAATATCGAATTGTTTCAATAAATTGTAATTATAATTACATATTGTAATAATGTATATATATAATTATTTATTACATTAATTGTAATAAATGCTATAACTTTTACGTTCATCTAGTTAGTTAAAACATTCAAGAATGAAATTGTTTTTCCCCAAACATATTAATTTTCCAAAACAAATAGATGAAAATTCGAAGGCAAAATTTTTTTCAATTTTTACGCCATCTGTAGTTAATTCTATGAAATGCATCCGAAGTATCATCGACGTTTCTAACATTTTTTATATAAATAAAAAAATAAAATTATCCCAGTTGTACATCACTGAAAAAAAATTAATATGCTACCCATATTACACTCCATTCATTTATAATTGCGCAATAAAATAAAGTGATTTGTCTGTTAAATTCATAACAAAGAAAATTTGTGCACAACATTTTTCTCGTACATAAAAGTATAATAAATATTTTTATAATTCTTTTTTCACTGTAGATACGTCTGTTTCACGAGCGTCAAACGTTTTATATCCAAGGTTGAGTTGCACCACTCGAAGTATACAGGAAAGATTAAACAACAGTCTACAGCATGTCATCTTTCTCCTAACAACTTTTCGATGAAATAAAAAAAAAGAAAAAACGCAATGAACCAAATTTTACACCGTATTACTTCGAACGTCACGCACGTATGCCGAGTGCGAAGTCGAGCTCGGAATGAGTTCGCAAACTTCTGGCGTACCCATTCCACCGTCGCAATGAATTCTCCAAGAAAAGCTCGAATAGATCGACCAGGTCGTTCTCCTTGGATAACCAATTGTACGTAATGAAACGTGGACGTAAAGCTGAACAGGTCGCGGCGTGCGATCGCAACTATAAAAATCATTAATGCGAGCGCGTGTCGAGACGGCAATGAATGAATTATTAAATTTTGTTAAATAAGGTGAAAAAGGTGCTAGAAATTGCGTGGAACAAGTGTTGAAGGTCGCGAGAATGAAACCGCCGAGTGGCTCACTTATTTAAATCCGGAATTTATCGGATTAACCAAAAAGGCGCAGCAGCTTGGAAAACCGCCGTCTCGTGTTTGCCTTTGTTGCAAATCTGTTGGTCTCTGCGCCGAGGGATAATTCTCTCTTTTTCTACATGCCAACAGACGCGCATATCTCAACGATTTATTGTCCGATCACAAACTTTGTGCAACTATGCAGCACGTACCGCGCCATCTACTTATCATCGCTTAAGAAAAAAAGTATAATTAAATAATAATAAATAATAGAAAGTAAATAAATGAAAATAAATAATAAAGTTATTTATTTTTATTATTTGTTTTCATGAAACTTTAGAATCGGAATTTTTTCATAATTTAAGATCTCATTTTAGTGAGAAATTATATAAACAAAAATCCTATGTGTAATGATAATATTTGTTATTTGAGTATTATAACTGTTTATTAGTTACAACATTTTATTTTTAAATTTTATTTTAACTGTAATTTAACATTTTCTAATAATAAAAAATAAAATACTTTAAAATTCATCACTATATTTTTTTAAAGCGGATTCTTTGATCTTAATTTATTCCATAATTATATTTACGCCAGAAATAAATTAACAAGTAAATGTTTAAATTTAATTAATTGTTTTCTTCAACATATGATTTTACCAATGAGCGTTCACTCGACTTTGTTAAAAGTTTGTCCAACTGTATGATCAGTAATTCGCGTATAATGACTTTGTGGAACGAATAGTAATCGAAGATATGCGGGCGCTGTTCTTTGAAACGTAAAATGTGAATTACAAAGTAAATGTACACAACTTTGGTCTGATGAATGGCCACTCTAAAACATTCCCGTCTAGTATTTATATGCGCAAAGAAATACCCATCTAATTGTATGATATACAGCAGACATTCTTGATCATTAATGGTGCATTTTATGTAAAATGGGTCACTTTTTCAACAGCTTGAACCAAACTTTTGAATAATGGTTTACTCAGTTTACGGCTGTTACCCAAATAAATTTCTACAACGCGGGTATCATCGCTTCGGAAAAGAATACAGTTATATATTTATTGCCGTCCGTTGTTATTAAATATTGTTTAACGACTGCGAAAGGCTCGTTTAATTTTTCCTTCCGTCGTTTTGGAACGCGCAAATGAATGAACGCACAGTCCAATTCACCGTGGAAATTGAATATGATTTACGCGATATTAAATCATATAAGAATTACTCGAGATAAAATCACTGCCAATATCATTCCTGCGTTCGCTAATTTTACGTTCGTTCAATACAAGTAAAACCACGCGATTGATTGATTAAAATAAAAAACATGGAAAGGCGTCTTTGAATTAAATAGGGATTGAGCTTGTTTAAGTAAGGAAGTAAATTCGTTTCGATATTTGACATTACTCAAGTGAATTTGTATTGACGTTGCGTTATTTTTTCGCAAGTTTTTCGACTTTGTAATACTCTGTAAAATGAGAATTTAAAGTTTCATGCACTTTTCCGTTACGTGTAACGTAAATATAAACATGGGGTGTAATGTTTCATAATAATAAACGAAATTTAACCAGTTCTGTGTAAAGAGTTCTAAAACTAATGTAAAATGATATTACATTATGAATTACTTTTATAACTTGTGTATTTCTACATAAAATTCTGAATTATCTCTTATAATATTATTGCAACATATGTATACAAACTGAATCTTCTTCGTATGAATTAAACTTACACTCAGAGTTATAATTTAGTTGTTTTTAATAAATTCATTTTAAAATATTTTGGTTGAAGTAAATAAATAATTATTCATATCGAGATTAAATAAATAATTCTAGATTACATAAATACTTTCAGAAATCAAATATTTGTATAAAATATAATTTTTTTTGTTTAAAATAATAATTTCAAATTGCTGTTAATTATTAAAAAAAATTTGATAATTTACTCATAAATCATTATTGATAGAAATTGTGAATAAAATTATTTATTTGTTAATAAATTATCTTGTTGTACCAATTAATTTGAAACCAAAAACATTTATTTAATTATTTAAATAAATAAATTTTATAAAGATCTATTCAATTTTGCGAAGTACACTGAGAAAAAAATTACAAATTACAGTTTAAAAACTAGTGAAAAGCACATACTTCATTTCAAAAAAAAATTGCTGATTTATAACAGAAATCTTTAATAAATAAAACCATGCTTTTAATGATTAGAACGATGCTTTCAATGATTAAAACGATGATTTTAATGTTTAAAACCGGATATTTATCTTCAAATTAATTCTGTGTTTTTTACTAGTTTTTAAACTGTAATTTGTAAGAGTATTTTTTTCTCAGTGTAGTTGATAAGTTCGAAAACTAACAAATGCTATTGATTACTAAATAGTAATATTATTATCTATATGTAAATGACAAAAAAAGTCGCTATTTGATAATCCGACCAGTTACGTTCGTAGTCTAACAATTTTAGTAACGCTTGTAACGAATTGTACCTTAATTATTGGTTATTTCAACTCCGTATAATTGTAAGTAGAATTAAGATTTCAATGTCTTTATAATCGACGTAACCGTAGAGTCAAGAATTTGGTTAGTTTAGACTTTACATTATATATTTGCCTCAATTAAGTAAACAATTATGATAACAATTTTAGTATTATTAGCCAAAAAAGCTCATACTTTTTTATTGCTCTTAATATGCTATAGTTTATTAAAAATTAGGTTATGTACCATGTATTATATTTCACGCATTTTATATCCTTTTCTAGAACTAAAAATAAATTTTTCCTAAGCTTACGTACAAATCTACTTATTAAAAGAATAATTTTACTCAGTTTTAGAATCCATCTTAGAATACATGTAATTTTCTTCAAATCTATGTAACAATGAAACAAAATTTTTTTGATATTGATAATTTAATATGTAGTTTCAAGTTTTTTATACATATAATATAAACTTTCACAGTCGCATTACGGTGTACTACGACACTAACATACGATTCGTAAAAGGTGATATATTTTCTAATCCTAAAATTTCGTTCCTGGTTGTAGAGTAATTGATACACAAGCTTAGTGAAATTGATGTTTATCCGATCAATTCGAACTATCACTAGTAATCGCTCGATTTAATTTTAATGCACTCCCGTTCCATCTATTATGAATAATAAATGTCTTAGTTCAATCGCGAGAGCTCAGAATAGCGTCATCTAACGACTGCAAATTTTTCGTTTACCAACCAAAAACGAATTGCGTAATAAAGCATCGACTGTGAGTCCGGAACTAACGTAGAAGGTAACGCCAACGAGGAAGAAAAAAAAGGGTCTGACCGGCCGCAAGCCATTGTACTTCAGTCGCTCTGCTTTCCCGTTAGAAATCGTTCGAAACGTACATGATTCACTCGAGCTATCAATCGCGACTCACGACATTAGTTAATGGTAACACAAGTGGTGTACAACTTCGTAACGACGTAGCCCAAGCGTGTTCGACAAGACCACAAAGTACACGTCACAAATCGCAACATCACTTTGTTTTTTTACCTTTAACAACTCG
>JABFQB010000505.1:0-10195 GCA_022817105.1 Pseudanteris insignis
TTAGCATAAATACAAATTTTGTACCACTCACCAAACTTTATTATACGGTTAGTCACCACAACCAAATCATTTAGTTGCAATATTTTGTTACACCAGCAAAAATTATTAGTAGCAACAAAACTGTTTGGTTAGATATATTAAATTAATGAAACTAAAATTTGTTTGCTCATATAACTAAATATTTTTATTTCTTAACCAAATTTTAGCAAAATAATTTGGTTATCTAAACAAAAATTTTGGCTGGTCATATTTTAAGAAAATAATTTTCTATATAGATAGATTAGAGATAACCATGTTTTTGTTGTCACAACCAAATATTTCTAAGTCGTGTAAAATGAGGTGTCTCTGATGCAGAAGCAACATAAGAGGAAACGCATCGTGCATAATCAGCAACCGAGTTCCCCAGAGCAACTCTGAACTCGTCAAAGACGTGGATTACGACGTTTACGTCAAGTCACCAAATTCACCAGAGTGTCAAATAGAAAAGTACCCGGTGACAGGACGACAAATCAAATCGGCCAAATTTGATAAGCCGGACGATTCCAGTTGGTTCTCGAAATTCGAACAGCCCGAGATCACCACCGAAGAATTTTACTCACCGCAAGTGGAAGAGGATTGGTATACCAATTTTGGACAGACTAACGACTACCAAGAAAGATATTCAACTAGCAATACTGGTGCTAATCATTTCCCCATTTTCCGCGATGAAATTTGACATTCGTGGATAGATGCAAATTTTACCGTTGATTTTATTTTATATTATTTTGGTCTTTTAAATAGAGGAATTTAAGGTTTGCCTAAGAGTTGAAATGTTTGGCATAATTTTGGAGTGGTAGTGAATGGTCATCGAGATGTTTGTAGTTAAATTTGAGATTTTGGATTTTCCAGATTTTTCTTTGAGTTTCAGAAGTTAAGCTAATTTTATTTTGACCAGTTTCATTTCCTGTAGAGTCCTCATCTCTATCTTAAGATTACCTTGAGAATGAAGATTGATATCCAAATTTTGGGATATTTCGTTGTGACCACGCACATTTCCACTCAAAGTTCCTTTGAACACAATCTGATTTTGCGAAACTTTGATTTATGATAAATTTACCATTTCCATAATTTTTACCATTAGAGGAAATCAAAAATATAAAACAGCTGAATAGGTAGGTCCCAGATGGGTTGAAGATATTTGTTGATAATCCTGAGCATTAAGTATAAACAATCGGTAGAACAAAATCAAAAATCACAAATACCTCAAAAGATTTTCATAACGGCTATTCTGGGGTCCAGGGCAGGAGTTGTTCTAAATTAAAATAAATTAAATCCTAATTTCTCTTCATAACTTAGACTCAATAAGTCTTAAGCAATTAATATAGGTGAATTCCGACTTAAAATGAAAAGCAGTGAAAGATCAATCTGATTTCGAATTTTTTTTTTTACGTCAGAATACGAAAAAAAACGTATAAATGTTAGGTTGTAGCATTTCATACACTTGAATTTAGAATTCTGAACTCAATAGCGTCATAATACATTTCATCAATTTTTACTCCTTACGGAGATTTGAACTTCGTGACCTCTCACCCAGTCACCATATTATACTCGTTTGGCCATCGTCCATCTTCGAGTTACATACTTACAGTCGTGCTACACGTTTGTAAAATAGCATCATGATAGATATTTTAGCAATTTCATGAAAAGATAGATCATACGTCAACTGGGCATTCCTTCAATTACCTAAACTATAAGTAATTTTAGAGTTAAAATGATATGTTTGAACAATGATTAAATTAATTCTGATAATAAATTCACACAATAAACTTTTATTCATTTTTTTTTTCATTTTTCTAACGTTTTCCTCTAACCTTTGAAATCTGAAAAAATCCAGCCCAAAAATATTAATTTTTCTTAACAAGCTCATAATGTAAAAAGCAATTCATACACTTTAATATTTAATTACTTTAATTATATGTAAAAGCAGTCTATTTTACTTAAATGGATTCTACTGACAACGAATGGATTTCCACTGTATTTACCTATAATCCATTTAATACAAGTAGACTGGTTTACATTGTTGATGATTTGTCAAAACAAGATAAATTTTAAGTTATTTTTCCCGCAGAATAATTATTATTATTTTGAATGAAAATTATAAATAATTTTATTATATTAATATTTATAATAATAAAAATGGAAAATAAATGATAACTTTGTTTTTAACAAAAAATATTGACAAATCAACATAATTCAACAAAAATTAAAATTCTTATGACTTACACGGAGAAAAATGATATGTGAATAATTGCAACGTATTGAATGAAAGATATGATGGTAATTGCGATTAATTAAAATGTAAACTTCACTGTTTTCAATGTTTCGTTGATATTTTTAAAAAATACGTTTCTCGAGTTAAAATTCACATTTCGTCTTTTGAAACTTTACATTTTAAATTCTGAATCGACTACTGCAATGCTACCTCACCAATTCATGTGGCGCTTTTTTGTATGAAACTTTAAGATGGTCGGTGGCCGCGCGGGTAATGTAGATACGGTGCGGCGACGATACATTAGGTTCCGGAGTTCGAGCCTCATGTTCGACTTTATTTTTAAAATGTGAATAAAAATTTACAACGTGGATAAATTAATTTTTACACCGTTGCCGGTACCATCATAAAATTTATGCTATACGTTGCATAGTTTCATCAATATTTAAAATTGAGAATTTCATCAAAATTTGGTTTCTCTCTTGTAGTAAACTGTACATTCCGTGCGTTACACAATTGTCAACCCATGACTGGCTCATTTCTGGCTCGATGGTATGGTCAAATACTGGAAAATCGTAGATGCCGGTGGTTAGACAACCGCCGACGCAGGAAGCCTTTACCGGTTAACCTTAGAAGTTTGAAGTTAGAGAACCGTCGTCCCATTACCCGTTCAGTGCTAGCTCTGCCGTACAATTGATGATAACTAAATTATAAATTATTTTCTATTTATTTATTATAAGTGTTAGCGTCCACTGGCCTACCTATTAGTTGACTGTTAGCCAAGGGTCGTCGCAGCACGGACCCTACGGAAATTTAGGACCATCGTGTTTCAATACTGGGCCAAGCGTGTTTCCATCGTCACGACTGGATTATCGGTTTTTCTAATAGGTAGTTATTTTCCTAAATTTTTCGTTTAAAAACAGTAATAATCATTGTAATACGTGGGATATCTTTACTTTACGGTTGGAACATTAAAATTCATTTTTTTTAGTGTATATCCACGAATAGTTTGAAACAATTTTTAACAATTATTTATTATATCAGTTTTTCTCAATTAATTTGTTTGACTGTTACTGTAAAAATCACAGTAATAATTCAGAATACATCACTTTGTTATTTTATAAATATAGTTTTATATAAATGAGATATTTAATTGCCTTTTTTTTTATGTTCACCAAATGTATTAAAAAACTGCTACGTATCGTGGAATTTTTAGACAGATTTTATTCTGTGTTGTGATAATTAGCGTAATTTGTTTAGGGCTGTAATTAAACGCTCACAATGAATGTATTAAAGTTAAGAGTGTCATTTGTATTTAAAAGTAAATATGTTCTAATTAGACCTTAGTTAGCATGCAGAAGTGACACATAATTTTTAGACGTTGAGTAACGTTTTACTTCATTTGCGTCAAAAACTCGCTTATTCCAGGTTTTCTCAAAAACTATGCTACGCTCAGAATAAATGGTTCTACAAAAATGAATAAAATTTTGACTATTATGCTATTATTGTATAAACTTAATGTTGAATTTACAGCTTTGACTGAGCCATTCTCATTCAACCGTTTTCAAATTTTAAGCAGTTTGATTGTACAGTCTTTGCTGTAACTTGGACAAATTTAATTGCTTATGCAGTATACATGAAGTTCATTGTAAAAAATTTTATTTTCTTTGTTCACGTTGGAATGATTTAATTTTCGTAATTGAATAATAAATTATTATTCATGTATCGAATTTTATTATTGTTATACTTTTCAAGGTAAAGACTAAATTCGTGCAATTTAATTTTAGGAGGCCATTTAATTAACATTTATAATCTTCGCTTGTTTTAAGATGATTTTTTTCATTATGCAATCGTATTATAATCATTATAATTTTAAATTCTTAGGAACTACACAATTCTTGTAAAAGAATTATTATAATAACATTAAATACAGTTTTACTCAAATCCTACACAAATACTTTTTTTAGTCTTCATCATAAAAATGTCACGTTGGGTAAAGATGACGAATATTCTCTTGGTGACCGTAACTATGAATTTTTTTGCCGTGTAAACTTTAATAATAAACATTTATATAACCCTCACACTTTTGAAACAGAGAAATCAATTAATTATTTAGAAGATTTTTCTATAAAACTTGTTTTCATCTGTGCAATTAATTTTAATCGTTTAATCATAAACTTTTATCCCTATATATATTTTTTAATTCAATTTGATTTGTCCAATCCGTGGATACCTAAGATTGTTAAACCATATTTTGTATTTATGAAAAAAGTTTTTTGGTTTCTTTGATTTTTTAATAAAACTTTTGGCTATAGATTTTCGTATTGCATAAATTGTGGAATTTTTTTCGCCTAAGTTGTACTTTGACAACGAACATTATGTTAAAAGTTTTAAAACGAGGCAAGCGTGCCCACGCATATGCTTAATTAAATCGCTTTGAATTTATATTTTTTTGATCGCACTGTAAAATTTCACTCTTTTACCGACTACGCGAGAAGAAATTTTTTATATGAAGAATTGTTTTGCTTTTATTTTGTGGATGAAAAATAAATTAAATTTTACCCACTTCAGTATTTAGGAGAAGATCAGATTATTTATAATGAATCATTAATCTAACTAGATTAAATGTTGCTATTATAATAACTCATTTGATACTTCCATCAATCTGATTAGATAAATTCAAGCATTCAATTATTAATGCAATGATAAACTGATTACTGAATATCTAATTATTCAATTGCAAGCCTACTTTGTTATTAACGGTTAATTAAATTTTATTTATCGATTCACTTACGATGAATCAATAAAGATGAATTTTATTGTGAACTAATTAATTATTATATTCTAATTATGTTCAGTAAGAGCCAAAAAGTAAATAAAATAACATTAAATATATCAATTATATTATGCTATTTTGAAATAGTATTAACTAATGAAGTAAAATATAATACTTCAAATGTTACATTTAAACAGTATTTCGATGATAAAATATAAAATGGTTTAGGAAAACTGCTTTAGGTTGGAAAAAATTCAGCTGACATGAGTGACAAACTTCTGATAAATCATAAGTTACCGTCAATACTATTTTAGATAAACCGAGTGTGGTACATTTATGTCAATTTTTTTTTTAACTTATGTATACTTTTTATATTGCTCATAATGATAATAAGACTGTAGAAAAACTGAATTGATCAATATTAAATTGAAGATCAAGTTAAAAAGAGAATTTTTTTCATTTCTGTACTCAAAATACTATTTTGATAGTTATAAATTATGTTCTACCATTTTGTTCAAACTGCACGTGTAATATAATTTTAATAATATATGTATTATATTATTTTATTAATATATAACATTATTTTAATATTATTTTCGTACAGAAAATAATAAATAAATTGTTTAGTTCTATATTAATAGGTTATATTTTTACGAGTTATCATTATTATGACTTTATTATATTAGTGACCATTATCTAAAGTATTGATACCTAAACATAGATAAAAATTAAGAACATTATCAAGCGGAACTTTATACTCAATAGGAAAAAAACCACTGCCTCAACTATGACCAGAATTGGTGCCACAGTTAACTGCACTGGCGTCCAGTACTGGCACATTTGTAATCCGGTACAGTGCCAGCAGTGAAACTCTGCTGAACACTGGGCGAGTATTGGTTAATTAACGTGCCTGTATTGGATCACGATACTGGCTTACCGATTATGCCGAAGTAGACAATAATAAAATTATCGAATGAAGTATGTAATTTGTGTGATAATTATTTATATACATTTTTACATAAGTATATATTCATTTTGGAACCGAACCCTAGTCTTTTGCGGTGGTAGTCCATCACTCTGTACACTACTCCATGCACCCTAATTACATACTTCGATATATATAATTATCACCTACATCATTAATTCCGCTGAAAATTTCACCAGCTCCGTTTGAACTCTGGTAATATACTTCGCAAGTTGTGAGACACAGTCGAACCAGCACTGGTCCAGAATCGACCCTTTTGTTCTTTCGCAATTTTCCTATTTGGCATTATTGTTATATTCAAATTATTTTTTAAGATGAATAACTTGAAATTTGTATCATTGAACTTCAATTATTAATTAAATTTTGATCATTAACAAGGTTTATTATTAGATAAACCTACTACAGAAAAGATTATTTTATATTTCCTTGTAATTAGCTTGAAAACTTGACAAGACAATTATAATTATCATAAAATGAAATCTTAAAAATAGGTGGAATTAAAATTTTTTTATCCCGCAGTGCATCTTAACATCTTAATTATCATCGCAACAAATTACTTAAGAATATTGCTTTTTCAAATTTTACTTTAATTAAATTTAATTTTAGTAAAGAAAAATATTTTCTTTCATAAAAAAGCCTACTTCAAATTCAAAAGCTTTTAAAAACAATTTAGTTATGATCATCATCGACTTAAGTAAATTTATATTAAATTCATATAGTTATTGATTTACATCTACAATATTTTATCTGTTGAATACGTTTGAGTAATTGTTTGACCTTTTGGAAAAGGAAGCAAGTGAATTTCTGATCATAAATTATCATTATGCAATTATAATACATAGTTGAATATTTTATAAGAAGGTAGTACATTACGCCGAGACATCACAAATTTTCTTCTGAAATCCATGTATAAAATGGAAAATGAAAATGTAATAATGTGCAATGAAAAACGGTCTATTGCGAGACAATGCTCGTTTCGCTTTATTCCATGCATTGTTACGTCGTCTTTCACGTGGACCATAGTGTATATTTTGTCATACTCCGTGAAAGAATTTTAAACGTTATATGCATAATATTTTCAACCTTATAAATTCCACGATACTTACCATCAAATAATATTCCACTATAATATATTATCAGTAGCACATTTTTTGTGAACAAAAGTATTAAGACATCGAGAAATAAATAAATTATTTCTCAGTAAGATGGACAATTTTTAAAAACAGTTAATCTAAAGGTTACTCGGTACTTTGGAAGCAAAATCATAAGAAACGTTATAAATTTTAGAAAGAAGTTTCTCTTACCGTATTATCCTCATTATTTCGAATTCCATTGCGCCATAGTAAAATAATTTAAAGTAAAATAAACTCGACTCGATAAAATACGTTACGCGCCGCTTCCACGTTTGCCTTATCTTTAAATTTACGTGTTTATTGTTTACGTTTACGAAATCTTCCTCTCAACTATATTTTTATGATTTTATTTCGACGAAATTCAGTTTGCCGGACGTTGTACGCATCAAAGAAATATATTCTTTTTTTGAAAATTACATTCAAAATTACTATGCTTTCCACCACGATTCATTAATGTTTGTTTATTGAACTTTTTGTTTATTGTCCAAAACCATGAGAAACGAATTTTCAAATATCACGAACTACTAAATTTTACCTACTTAATTTCCTTAATAAAATTATACTGTTCGTCACTTTTTTTGGTTTTGCTTTTCGAATTTAAAATAATAATTTGTAATTATGCGGCCCTGAAAGTGACGTAGGCAGCATTATTCAGAATAATTGTCTTGACATCTTGATGGATTTTTTTTTGAATTTTATTGACAAATGACATTGCATACTGTCGTGTATATAATATATATCAAATGATGATTATTACATACACTTTATTATCAGCTTATGAAAACGTTTTTTTGCGTTCATCAAAATATATGCGTGCCAAGTGCTTATTTATAATTAAATATTATTTTTTGTTGGACTAATTGATGCGAGTATAGTTAAATGCGAAAGAAGCAGAAAAGCAGCTGCAAACCCCAAAGACATGTTTGAAGGCGTATAATTATATTTTAAAACTCGCTCATCTGCCTTGCATCGTAAGACAGTTTCACGACGACTAACAATATGAATGAAGCGCCAAATACTCAGGATCCACGTTCGCGAAAGCTTTCACTCTTAGTGTCAACATTTTTGTCATAATGCCATTGTGATTCGCAAATTTCAGTGATTGAAGAAAAAAACTCGATCGAAGCATATTTTTGTTTGACCTCACGCCAGGTTTTACTGTTGCCCTGGTATTTTATATCAGAACTTATGATACTCATTGATCAATAAGGTATACTAATATTGAATTAAAGATAACGATAAAAATACTGAAGCGCATTATTAAATGAGTATCATCGAAATCACGTGTTTTTAAATTATGTATGCAGTAGAATAGAATATTAGAATTAGAAATCGGTGTAAGTCTTGAGCAAAACGTGAGTAACTCACGAGTTACTCTGAAATCATAAGTGTCATATCGCGAATTTTATGTGAATTAGTTTGGATTTAAACATCTAAAACAAGTAACTTATGAGTTCTATCTCTGTAAAAGATAACATGAAATTGAATGCATATTAGGAAATTGATTTCAAGCACGTACATTCAAATTCATGTATCTAGCATTGAATTCACAGTACTGCGTACATTCAATTGTATGCACTATGTTTTAAATATATTCATTACTCACATATAACTGAAATTATTTATATAAAATTTTGAATTGATAATCATAAAGTTTAGCTTCAAACTTTGATTATTCATGGTTTTATAATTTATGAATCCATAAATATCAAACTATTTAAATTAAATTTAATTTATTCAAAATTAAAAATTTAACACTGGTTATATAAATTAGTAGAAAATTATTATATTAGTGTAACAAAAATGAATTTTGTAAAATATGTATTAAGTTTACTAATTTCGACATTTTCTTTATCATAATAACTTCATTAAATAGAATTAAATGATATACAAAATGATATTAATTGTAAATTTTAATCACAAAAACGTTATTTATGAAATTCATTTTTAGTGTATCGGTATGAGAATTTTCTACATAAGTGATTGTATCATGTAAAATGATATAAACTTTTTTCACTGGTTTCATATGTCTCTCTCGCACTTCGTTGTTTTGATTCAAATATTTTTTAAATTATAAACAAATTGAGAAAAAACGCACGTTCAATATCTTAAAAACTAATTTATAACTTTTTATTTTTTAATTAATAATTTTTGGTTACCGATATCATCTATTACCAAAAGTTGTAAATTTCGGATTGATGCAAAATTAATTTCTTCTAGTAAATGTTTATAGCATAATTTATAAAGTACTGAACGTGAGTTTTTTATCTCAGTTAGTTTGTAATATAAAATATTTGACTCGAAACAACGAAGTGCGAGTGAGACAGACGAAACAATTGACAAACGGCTTAAAAGATTCGTCGCTAGAAATGTTTGATGCAGATTAGGATATCTATTTCAAGGAATAAAATTCATTTTCACATATAAAACTTTTCACGTGAATAAATTTCACAATAGAAACGTGACCTTTAAAAGAATAATAATAGCAACATAAGTAAAATAATTGATACTTGAATATTCAAATTACGATAAAAAAACATAAAAATTGATTACTCCAATCAAAAGAATACGATTTTTTTTTATTTGAAAAATTTTAATTTAGCATCTGTAGATTTGAGGCGTAAAAAACTTTGAGCAAATAAGTAGTTAATAGTCACGGCATTAAAACACAGTAACTAAGAATCATTAAACTATCGCCATGAGCGATTGATTATTTACGAGCTTGTTGAAATGTTGTAGCCGTTGGTATTAGAAAAATTACAGCCAGAAGCCGTAATATCTTCCCTAATTCATTACGTATTTCAAACGGGGATGCATGTACAACTCGGGGTTCAATTAATTATCCGTGCTCGAGTATTCACACTCGTGTACTTCTCGTATTTCTATGTAGGATTATTTCTTGTGTTCGTCGCTGAT
Source organism: Pseudanteris insignis (assembly GCA_022817105.1). Lineage (NCBI taxonomy): Eukaryota > Metazoa > Arthropoda > Insecta > Hymenoptera > Scelionidae > Pseudanteris > Pseudanteris insignis. The sequence goes on from JABFQB010000505.1 coordinate 10,059, forward strand.
ATAAAGGACATGGGAAGAAGCAGCGGGATCGCTCGGTTAAACACTGTATAGGTAGTCGTTCATCCTCTCGATCCTGGCCCGGTTACGGGACTATACCACGGGGATTTGCATAACGCGTAAGCACGGAACGTAAGCGG
>JABFQB010000506.1:0-10192 GCA_022817105.1 Pseudanteris insignis
TTTATGAATTGTTGAGTTTTCTAAATTCAAAATATTAAAGAATTTATCCTAAAGTATGGTAGAATTTATCGTATTTCTGATAATTGTCGACAGATGACGTCGTAATAAATCGGATGACTGAAACTTATGTCAGTGGTATTAAACACTATATATAAAACGGTGTTTTGAATTTTATTGTAATAGTTAAAGTAAAAATCCAAAAATGATAAAATACTATTTTTAATGGTTAATAAATTCTATTAAAAGTCGTCAAAATCATAATTGGACACTGTGGAATAAATGTGTTTGATATTGCAAATAAACAATAATTCTATTCTGATATTTCTAACATCAGAAAGAATTATCAGAAAATATGGTACAACTGTTTTTAATAATTACGAGCAGATGGCGCCATGATTGATCGCATGAATATTAATACTTAGTAGTTAGTAGTACTACACAGTTTGGTAATTTTTATATGAACTTTTTTTTCAGTGTATTAATTGCATATTTTGCTTGGGCAAGATTTTATCATTAATTTATTTCAAATAAAAATCTAATTTCAATTTCTAAAATAATCCCTTAGCAGCGTTATTAATTAATTTTTAAAGCTATTCGATTGATTTATTGATTCATAGTTTATTAGTCCATCATATGAGGTTCATAACAAGCACGTAGGAAGAAATATTTATAATCTTCTGCTAAATTGCATATATGCCTTACGAATGTCATGCGAGATATTCAGGATAATCTCTCTCAGATCTAAGATAATGGCATATCGGATATTCTGACACTCCGTTGATCTCAGGATTACGTGTCTAAATTACAGGTGTATAAATTGTTCATCATAAAGCTTAAAACATCGCACGAATAAATTTCATTCAAATTATACTGTCGTGCGCACGAAAAATAAAAAATTAACTGCTTTCAAAAAATTTGCTCAAAACATTAAAAAAAAAAATTAATTAATGTATTGGTTCAGGTTATAAACTAAACTTGACAGATGCACCCATTGATGCATAATTAGTTAACTAAAAAATTAGTTTGTTTCAACCACTAACTTTAATTGAACAAATAACTATGCTGTAACTTATTTAAGTTGAGGTTATACGACATTTAACATGTACAATTGTGATTGCACCTTTTTGTCAAATTTAAAGAATATTGAAGAATTGAGTAGCCGGATATTAAATATATATTTTTTTTTAATAAATAAAGTATGCGGAATACGATTCTCAAAAATACATGCATACACAGCACAAAAAAGAACAACTTTTTTGTGAAAATATTTAATGAAATAAAATTAAAAATAAAAAACTGCAATTTTTAGATTACTAAATTTAATTGATTTTTATAAGCTCAAAATTTACTCATCATAAGTAGAATCCACTAAAAATTAGTGAATTATTTTTACAGAAAATAATAATAATAATAATAATAATACATAAAAATAAAAATTCCCTTAAACTATCAATTATTAACCTCTAAAAAGAAAAACCAAAAAAAAGTCTTACGTGGTATTGTCATGTTTGATTTAAAAAAAGTAAAGTAAAATTAACACTCCCACAATGTATAATGCATTTTTTTTACGTACGAAAGTTTTCCGAAATATTGAAATCAGCGTGATATGCTCGGATGTCGGGAGTCAATATAAAAGCGCGTACCAGGATGATGAGCAAATCGAATTTTACAGATGAGTTTCCCTTATTGAATTGAAGCCGCGCGCGTTCGATCCGTGCAAACACGTAACGTCGGGTAAATAAAGCATGTTGAGATTACAAAGTCTCGAGGGAACGCGCGCAGGTGCTATCGTTGGATAGGAGCATCGCAACTACGGCTTTATTAATGGGCCAATATTTGACGACGGCATTACCATTGTCCGAAAGTTTATTGGTTCGTACTACTGGCCGCGTCGGACGAGTGCGCTTGAAATCCCCCGCACTCAATTCGATAACTAAATACCGAGTGTAGCGGAAAAAATGCTCGTGTTCGTGATTCGTGCGAGTATGCGTGTGTCTGTATAATTGTGTGCGTGTGTTTTTTTTTTGTTTTTTGGTCTTATTAAGTGCGCGGCTATGTTCGGTCATTGAATTTGAGGCTCGTAGAAAAAATAACGCTGATCAAATATGGTGCTTTACTCCACAGGCTCTTTGGCAACACGGGACACTGCGCGGCCTGCAGCAAAGTTATTCCGGCATTTGAGATGGTCATGAGAGCGCGAGCCAATGTGTACCATTTGGAGTGCTTCGCTTGTCAACAGTGCAACCACAGGTGAGACATTTCTATCACATTTATGCATTTTCTATCACATTTATATCACATGCATATCACATTTATAAACACAACGAAATCTTAAAAACTTCTACTGTTCATATGTTGAACATTAATTATTATGAAAAAAATTATTCATTTTCTTTCTTTTTTGATCTAACTGATAATGAATCCTGAAACGAGATAAAATGCAATAAAATTCGTTGTTTTCTATACATTGAAAATTAATGACTTTAAAAATAAATAATAACAAATTTTCCGATATCAGTAAATTACATTAGGAAATTTTTAAAAAATGTTTAATTCTCCCAAAAATGCAATTTAATATGATTCAAAAAAATTATTGACGACTTTGACTAAAATTTGATATATAAAGAATTTATAAATTAAAAAAATACATAAATAAAAATATTTAAATTTAGAGATATGTTATTTACCCTCAAAAGTTGCTGGATAATTGTGCCATAAATTAACACCATAAAGTAACTCCTTATTATATTTAAATTTTTCAGATGATTGATACGATGATAAATCCATTTAAACTTAAAAAATGGTCTGTAAACTCTTTAATTACAAGTCATAATTTATGCAGACTATTTAATGCTTTTATAAATGATTTTTATCGAATTTCAAAATATGTGATGAAAATATAGATACGCAGGCATGAATTTATATTTATCAATTTATAATTACATTTTAAGCAGTAACTTATTTCGAGCAAGAAAATATGGTAAAACATGAACAATTTCACTTATTAATTTACGTTGTTGTGTTAATTTAAGTTGTTTGTATATTGTAAAAGTATAAATAAATTTTTATTTTTAGTACACTCTACCCGAATGAAACAATGTTTTTATTTTACAATTTTTGTAAATTTTACAAATTTTGACAGTTTCTGAATTTTGAAAAAAAAAATACGAGATATTTTTATTATTATGCGAACTAATAAACTATTTATATTTGATCTAGTCATATTTTTTATGTTGTAATTTTCGGGCAGAAATTTCTGATTAAAATATCATAGAAATCAGAAAATTTACATTCTAAATTGTAGTTAAATTCCGTATTCAAAATCATTTGGTTTACTGAATTTTCACAAACAATATTTATTTTATCGATACTCTTCAAGGTTATTCGTTATTTATTATTTACAACTGACTTAATAATTGTTCTTATTGTACTAAACTTAAATAATTGTATAATTGTGTATATATACATAATACGTGTACAATTATAATTAATCCCTACTGTTAACAACAGAAGTTCCGATAGAAAAGACACTCGCGCGTCATAAATGAAATCTTAACGACACACTTCTTCAAATTATCACTCAGTTAAAACGCGACAAAACTGCCGACTGAGCATTTCATTCGGTTCATACAGAAGTAGTATAATTTTTACTGTACCCATAATAACTTGACTATCTGGCAATACAACTTTTACTATCAGTCATAAAATTTTTCTTCGTGCTCCGACGATCGTAACGTCACTTAAAAGAACAATCGTACCCGAACTAAAATATCCGACCCTGGGTATATCAATCGTATACCTCTAAAAATTTGAAAAATTGAAAAACTACGTGAGAGAGTCAACATGATAGAAAAAAAAAAATAATGCGAATGAGAATGAGCGTAAAGAAATGGAACGAAGTTTGTGAGCGGCTGTTAATCTTTCGAGAAACGTGTTTGGCGAACAAAACGTAACAATCCCGTGGAACGGTTTTGCACGGTTTCGAAGTAAAGTAAACTTTCCCGTGGGGGCTTGTAGCTAAATTGGTGGCAGTATATTACCGGTTAGACTTTGCATTTAATTTGAATATAATCGTGAAAGGAGATCTCAAGAGCCCGTCGTTCGAGGGCACTCTGCGGTTTGGGACTGCGTGACGCTGACCGGAAGTAGCCCCGGGACACCGGAAACAAAATGGCCGATCGGCGCACACGGCCCTCGGATCCGCAGAGTGCAAAGTTGATTTTGCATAGCGCTCGCATTACGCAGAATTTCCTCCGTGTCCACGATGAGTCGCGAATGCATTTAAATTTTTTTTTTTTTTATTGTTTACATTCGAATACATTAAATGCTTGCGTCGTTTTTTCTATTTAATTAATTTACAATTTCTAAGCGCAACGAATTAAGATAATTGATTGGTGAAATAGAAATTAAAGAAAATTAATTGATAGAAGATGGAGTAAAGGTGAAATGACATTTTGCACGTCTAATGTCATTCATCGTCTGTGACATTTCGTTGACCTTTAACTATGCTTTTAATCAAAATCGCTATAATGCAGTGAATTTTATGAAGAAAGGGTCGTTCAATTATTAAATTGAAATGAAACATGCGTGTAATCGAGTTCAAATGTTCAGCATCTGAATATTAAATTTTGATTATTAATGAATTATGGTACAAAATTAAATTTCATTACAGATTTTTCAAACATAATTTTTTAGGTATTTTATGCTGTTTCATTTTAATTTTTGTTACGTTTGATTTCTTTGCTTCCGAGACAATTATTTCTGTTGTATGGGTGCAAAAATCGGTCTACTTGACCGTAAGCAACGACCACTTCCGACGGCGGAAACAGTCGTTGAGTCACGCGAGCATGAAACACCTTCAATCATACACTTAAAATAAAGCCCCACTAGATCCGACCAATTAATTTTATTCAAACGAAAGAACGCATCATAATAATTTGCATTTTACAAGCATACGAGAACTTTTAAATGTTTGAAGTAAATTGATGAAATTTCACTTTTCCAAACAATTCAAAATCATTTAGATTTTATTTAATTTTATACGTAATTAACGAAATTATGGAAATTTTAATACAAATATTTGTCATCATAAATTTATGGAATTTTATTAGTTGACTGATTTAATTAGTGGAAATTTCGTATTTCACAATTTATATGTCAAGAAATTTAATTTTAAAATTATAATGCTTCAAAATAATTTATTTTTTTACACATTTTGTTAATCTTATGCATGTAAATGCATTAAGTAAAAATAAAAATAATTTAGTTAACGAAACCAAAATTTTCAGTTATCATAACTAGATTAACATTAACATTATGAAATTTCATTTTTTGACTTTTAAAAAAGCACGTTGACTCTACTAAAATTATTACTTTCTACACAAAATACAGACCATAATGAAAATATCGTTGTCAGAACGAAAAAGTTGAGAATTGATTAAATAAAAATCAAGTATGTTTTTTAAACTTATATACTTCTGGTCACTGAATTAATAGCAACTTAAGACGTTCGTGAGTAAAAAATGTTCGTGATTTCAATTATGTAAAATTTTCAAAGTTAACGCCTGGTGTAAAATATTTGTCTATATTTTACGTCGCAAATAAAAAATTGTAATCGAACATAATAGCCTTATTCAAATTTATATGGAAATGTATATTTTTTTATTTTAACTATATTTTACTAGTATAATAAAAAGTTTTATAGAAGTTCACTGGAAAGAACAATTTTCATATTTTTAGAAAAAATTCCAATTTTAAATTTCGATTAAAAAAATTAAATGAAATATTTCGTAATTGAAACGAAAATTTGTCTTAATACATTGAATATGTATTCATTATACGGAGAAAACATTATTGAAAAAATTAGAATGCCTGGTTATACTTAACCAAATTAAAAAAATACTAACTTATTTCTGAAACATTTTCGAAGGTCACATTTGTATACTTGTTCGTTTTTTCAACGTACCCACCAAGAATAATCACAAAATAATCATTTTCAAAGTCATTTTTGATTTATAAAAGTATATTCACAAACGATTAACAAAGTTAATCATTTTTCCAAGATCCTTTTTCTCCGAGTCCAAATATTTATTAATTGCTTTAAATTTTGAGCGTGTGAAAGTGCATGCCCGAACTGATTTAAAAAGCCGAATATACCACGCGCCAAAACTTTGGCACACGGTGCTCGCATGCCCGCTTTCAATCCGATTTATTACTAGTAACGGACGTCATAATTAAACATGCAGGCGCGACGTCGTAGTTGCTTATTCCGGTATTACTCGCGGCAACTCATCCGTATAACAATTTAATTCGAGGGTGCGTCTAACTTCGCAACACTTCGCTTACTTATTCACAACAAGCGAGTTAAGCCGAAAGTCGTTGGAGCCGGGATTTTAGCCAAGACACCTCGCTCCGCTGATTCCGCTGCAAGGAGATAATCGAGCGAACTTCGGACTCGCGCAGCGCGCGTAAGTCTTTCGACGGGGCGAAATGGGCGATCGGTGAGTGGGCGCGGCACCCGAGACGGGGCCAAACTTTCCGCCGGCGGGGAATTTTTGGCGCTGATGACAAGCCGCGCCGTGAGAGTGGCAACCCGGGCTACGTCGGATGCGCCGCGTAATTGACACGACGCGCGAAACATCTGGCGAGCGGAAGACCGGGAAGTACGAGTGACGCGCGTTGCCTCGGGGTGGGTCGACAGCGGAGGGGGGAGGGGAGCAGTAGCGCGGGACTGATATCCAGCCACGTCAGATGCAAATCATCCACGCTAATTTCTTGGAAAACTGCCGCGGATACACGCTACCCCGAACCACTGTGAAAACCTGCGCTACTTACGCGAAGACGTTAGACTGAATTACCGAGCTGGTGAATTCGTTATACTTTCTTAACGCAGACTAGGATTCGTGCGAATGGTATTTTCACAGGACTGTTAACACTTTTTTCACTTGAATATTCATTTTAAACAACATCAACATAATTTCAATTGTAACTGAATATGCCGTCATTTTAACATATTTTTATGTCATATGAACACGTTATTTTTGCTAGTGTAAATTTTCCTCAATCCCTAATCAGTGTATTTATGCCTAGTTTCCAAATTCATTTAACTGAATTTAGTATAAGAATGTTGCGGGCACGAACCATTCGAATATGGCTAAAAATGAGCGACATATGTTACCAGTTACCCATCACTATCAATGGTACGTCCGTTTACAGTGACAAATCACCGACAAACCGAGGGGGGGGGGGGTGAGTTACTGGGTCGCTTACCCTGTGAAATTGAAAATATGTCCGGCAGATTAATTAGAACACTACCGAAAATCGTACATCAAATTCCGTAATTCACACAAGCGCGTTGTTTAGTTTTATGAACTGCTGGAATTCGGGATTACAGCTAAAACAAAGCACAACTGTATTTTCGCGCCTTTAAATTGGTACGCTGTTAATGCGTAGCTATGCGAATTTGATTTGCATAGTATTTCAAAGCGAACACGTGTCTCAAACGAATCGTACGTAAACGAGACTAAATGTAATATTAGACAAAATGAGAACGTGGCTTTGTGCGCGCTCTACAGTCACTTCATAAACACGAAACTATTAAATGGATAAAAGTGACAACAGTTGGCTGTAGCTAATGTGTTAAAAAAATACGTCCAAATAAAAGAAAATTTATAGATGATACAATTGCGTTTGGCGTTGTATTATTCAACGTTAAAATTGAAATTTTATAGAATAATTTAATGGGGTTGATGCTTGGTGGACCACTTTAGAATCTTGAATAGAAAAATTTATTTTTTATGGTGACGAAATTTTTGTCTCCTGCACTATAAATAATTGTCTGCAGCAATATACTTTAAAAACTATAAAATAAGACAAAAATTGAAGATACTTGATTAGGACCGGAGTTATTTGTAGTGAATTATTTTATGTCTACACTAAACAAAAAAGAAACTTATCGATTTGAGTAGGTCAAAAAATAGGCTAATTTCAAATTAGATGCAATTCGTTAATTTTAACTGAATTCAAAAATTAAAAATATTTTCCGAAGATATGACTCTCCTCTACAAGTTTCTAAGGTTTCGAGCCATTTGGTATTTCCAAACCCTTCGAAAACCCATGTTTTATGAAAACACGTTTTAACGTCGAAAATTGTCGAATTGAACTCAAACTTGGCATGGATTTTTCATCGTTAGAAAATAACTAGAAATTTATAGAGTTAAAAATTAGCCTATTCGTTGACCTACTCAAAGTGATCAGTTTTTTTTTCAGTGTATTTGTAATTCGTGAATTAAATTACCATTATTTTAATTGTATGTACATAATTGAAAAAATATTCAAATTGGGGGGAATTATAAATTATTCATTGAACACCAATGTTTACTCCAAATGTGTTGAAATACTAGGCAAGCCTGAAACTTTTTTTTTGTAAAAAAAAATATTACCCAAACGAAAAACTAGCTTCTGATCGCCCGGATATAATAAAAAGTAAACCTTGGCTTAAAGATAGAAGTACCTCATTAATCAATGGTAAATTCTTTATTGAAATAATCTCATACTTAAATATTAAACGTACGTATTTTTTTCTATAATTCAATACATAATTTTTAATTAACTATTTAATATTAATTGAATCTATAAAGATTATGTCACATATACTTCGATATATATGTAATTCATAATGAAAACTTACTTTATGTTAGAAGTTTGATAAATTAACGTAAACTATGATGCGACAGATTGATGGTGGTTTAGAAGCAATTAATGAAAGCGTTGATTTTACTGCGTTCCTAAGTTCTATTGCACAATAAACTGCGAATTTCAGTGCGGTGCAGATTTTAGTGTTCTCCATTTACCAGTATATGCAACGATTATGATTTTACGACTAAATTCATAACTCCAAAGTATTAGGAATTAAATATACCTAAATTTATTGAGATATGCAACAGACGTCTTTTTATAAGCAATATAAGTTCAAATGTAAATTATCAAAATATTTAAAGTTATTGAAAGTTGCTTTTTTATTATATTGTAGAATATTTTTTGATTCTTTTTTAAAAAAAAAAATATATTTCCATACATGAATTTAAATAACTAAATCATTATTCTAAAATACAATTTACTTTACGTCTGTATTTTGATTGCCTGCAATTGCTGATATAACATACAAGTTGTGCGTATACATTTACAAATATAAATGGGACATACATGGTAACATGTATCGGACATGTATAGATGATACATTTTTACATGGGTCACTGGAAAAAAAAATTCAATTAAAATAACATGAAAAATTATGTTAATGATTTCATGTTGATTTAACATAGTTTTTGAGTGAACATAATTTTCAAGCTTACGTTGAAATTAATTTGTTTAACCTCAATTGTAATTGTTAAAAAACTCATATTATTAATAATTTAATCAGAGAGTTATCTTTATTGAAAGTACATCACTTGAATTTTAAAAAAAAAAAAAAAAAAAAAACCCTACCTTATGTGGTAGATTTATACCAGATAATATATTGCTATTAATATATTGCAGTTTTATTTTATTTATTTATTTATTTTATTAATTTTTGTATTTATAAATTGTTGACACAGAGAAAAATTATGTACGAAAAATTACTACATTTGTTATGAATTTATTATTAGAGCGAAAAATTAAGACAAATTACTATATTTTACTACGTAACTCCCATCGAATATATTAAATTTGTATTTATTATCTCGGTGTATGATAAGCAAAAAAAAAAATGTTTGTTTGCTTTCTCTAAAGAATTTTACAATCTTTAAAAATAGACGTCGAAAATCTTGATGTAATATATTCAAAAGTTCTTTATGGGTAAGACAATCAAGCACAATTGATGCTACACATTTTTGACGTTCGATTGAAATGTTTGAAATGAAAACAATACCGAATCACGCGATACACTGTGATTGTTCAAAGTGAAAAGTAATGCGACGTCGTAAGAGTGTATCGCATGATCTATCGCTCGGTTTGTCTGATCATTCAGATATGAAATATTTATGCGTCAGATGAGTGTGCAGCGTTAGCTTTCAATTCACTATAAACGGCTGTGCGTTACAACTCGGGAGAAACGTTTTGCTCTGTTTCACCGCAATCCTAGCGGGTTTTTGCGCCGTCTCATAACTGTTGTCAAAATACGAATGATGCACAACATAACCGGCGCACAATC
>JABFQB010000507.1:0-10185 GCA_022817105.1 Pseudanteris insignis
CGGTCTTGTCAACGAAATTTCATATGCGATGAAAACTAATCTTCATAATAATATCTTGTTAGCGTTATATACGATTTTTATATTTTCAAATAGGCAAATTATTCTCTTTCTTTTCTGTAATTTGCACTGCAGACAATACATCAAAAACAGGCGAATTTAAACTAAAATTTACAGCTCGATATTTTAGAAAAATTGAACAATTCGTCAACAATGTCGACGCTGAACAAAAAAAAATTCTATACTAAAGATTGCGAGAAACAAGGAACTACTTTGAAGAATCAGTCTCGAATAGTCATATGCCCGTGACTTTTGTTACAGAAAGCAATATTTTACTTGTTCTTGCGTTTTTCCGCACCCAACGTACGACGGCAATTCATAACCGCGATGGCGAAAAGATGAAGACACGTCGCGGTGTATTTAAAATTTTTCCATTACAAGCTCCGACACGTTAAGTGTCAAATACGCAAGAAAATAGCGCCAGAACTTTTTAATTATCAAAAATGATAGATTGGTATCGCTGAGACGACAAATCACATTCGCGACTCTTTTTTTCAGATCTGGAATCACTGCGTTAGGGGCATCAGCGCAAAACAATGAATAATCCGGACAAAGCGCGAAAGCCCTAGTTTGTAAAACCTTTACTCTTTCGCACAATTACCAAAAGTTTTTAAATTAAGCGAAAATATTTTCCGGATATATATTTTCTTCGCTGAATAATTTTGCCGCCTATCTGCTTCTGATATACTTTTGCGATACGCTTGTATTAGTCAGATGACAGTTGAGCAAATCGTTTATAAATTACCTCATTACTCATTTTTTACTGCAATAAAGCGTCGAAATGAGGTGTATTAAACGAAATGATTTAGCGAGTCCTTCAAAGAAGTGTGCAGTTTATGAGTTTCATACTCCGACTTTCTTCGTAATGGCAAACTTAAGACCTCCAGAGATCTACTTTTTCACGTGCTTTTTAGTTGTCTGATCGATCTACTTCTTTTCATTAAGTGCTGTATGCTTAACACGCAAAACGTTGTATCGATGTCTTATTCTTCGCAGCACTTTTTGTTCAGCTTGTTTACTTTGTATCAACTCAAAGTTATCACACACTTCGATGAAAATAAAAAATTGTTAATAAAAATCAGGGCATTCAGTTTTATAAAAAAGAATTACTAGCCACTAGATAAACATATTTGAGGTTAGCGCATGATAATTTCATAAAAAGTGTTTACAGAATAAATAATTGAACGTACATATCGACTGTGAAATAAAAGATAGTGATAAATGAGAGATAAAGCTTGATTGTAGCTTATTAACGAGAATAATGAAAGAGAGCGACCGTAGTTAAAAGAGCTTGGAAATAAAAATTCTAAGCCGCGCGTGGAATATTGAGCATTGGGTACAGGTGTAGGGACAATGCCGATTCACGTTAAGCAATATAGCTTACGTAGCGAAGTCGAACAAATAATATTAAGGCGCTTTATCTAGAACAGAAGGCTCTTCGAGTATTTCTGGTGTACCCTTACATCTGTGGCGCTTAATATTTGATGCACATGGCCCTCTTAGTCTTCGATCTTGCGAGCGAACACATTCAACATCTTTACGAGAACTTCTATGCATCTCGAAACTAATAACCAAAACTTGACCTCGTTTAATTAAGGACATTCCGAAAGTTTAATATTGCATGTGAATTTTGATTTCGAATAGAATGCATTTCTTATTTGTTAACATTTCGTTAGCTCAACAACTTGTATTAAAGTATCTTATTGAGATAAAAGGATACATAATTTAATTACGAATACATGTAATTCAACTTACGCAAATGTATAATACGCAAAGCGATAAATATATCGCCTTTTTTCGTTGCTCCCGCGAGGAAAAAATGAGTCTGGTGTAACTACCCTAGTAGAAATTTGCATAAGGTATTCGCTGGGGCCCCACTAGGCAACTGTGGGGACCAACGTGGCATGCATGGTATGCCCCACGCGGGGATGTAACGCGGGCGCAGGCTGAAGCCTTACATGGCAGTGCAATGTTAATTAAAAAAAAAAAAAAATGACAATGTTGCTACTTATATATACATATATTTATATATTTCAACGTTGGATTCATATAAGTTACTAATAGTTTTTTTTTAGCAAATAAATCTAATCTTCCACTGGAATCGACCCTCAGTCTCTGGGGTGGCACCTGAGCGCGCCATAATAAAGAGCTCTAATTCGTCAACTTTAAACGTGAATAATTCAAAAACTAGGCGTCGGACGACAAAACATGTAACGTCATTTTTTATTCAGTTTTTTATGTTGAATCAATTGAAGAAATGCGGCACGGCTGTTTTGGGACATCCTGCACTGAGAAAAATAAAATAATAAAAGTTATTATATTTATGATAATTGGAGGATATGTGAGCACTTATGCTAGAATGAATTATGAATTATAGTATTGCAAACAATTATTATTATAGTCATTAATACAAAATTCATTAAAATTACTATATTCAATGATAAAGTTTACTATAGGTGCACACATATCCTCCAGTTATCATAAATATAATAACTTTTATTATTTTATTTTTCTCAGTGTGTATAATTTGTTGAAAATGTATTTCAATAATTAAATGTAATAATTATATTTGATAAAAAATATAATTATTAACTTATATCTACATATAATAACATAATATTTAACAATAAATAATATTTATGGGTAAAAATAATTTTTTGATAAACATTTAGTTTGGCAGTGATCATTAGATATTTTTTTACATAAACGTACATAAATTTATTTCTTTCTATTGGTATATTATTTCATCTGAAAGTACCCTCTTGAAATAATTGAATTATTAATTGTATGATTGGTTACTATCAAAAATTATAAATTTACACAAATTGTCGTCACAATTCTTATTAATAAACATTTCTTTGAAGAATATTGTAATTTGTGTTCGTTGCTCTGAATCAAATATGATAATTTTTTTTGTAACGAATATTTCAATTTTCATTTTTGACCTAACGTAATTTTAATTGTTCTTTAATTATCATACATCATTGAAACAAACACAAATACTTATGACTAAAATGAAAAATAATAGAGGAATATGATCAGAGCCAAAATACTTACGAATATAGATTAAAATTCTGTTCATACCATTTTTTTATAAGTTAAACATTTGTTAATACTTTACTATTCGACTCTGTTTTACATTCGCTTGTATAAAAATTGAAAATCAAAGTAAAATACTTTGTACCTCGTAAATTATTATTTCGAAAATGCCATTTTATATTAAAATTTGTTTGTGAACTAAACATTTTGTCATTTCACTTGCAATCAAATATCTGAATAATAACTCTTTTATTATCAATCGCAATCAGAATGCTATTCAACTTTATTCAATTCGCCTTATTTGTGTCTAAACAAAGTTTCATTTCAATTTTAACTTAGCATTATGAATTCGAAATGTAATAATTTATAATTACACTTGACGATAATTTGATCAACATGTCAATGTTCAAAACACTAATAAATGGAAAATTTGTTTATAAATAATTTTTGCATCAATAATGGCTAGTGTTCTCGGTGCTAATAAAGTAAGATACGAACAATCAAGTTTAACCATTGTTGTATCGAGAAAAATTGTTGTTGAAAAAAGTTCGTTCATAAACACAAAGCTATTTGCGTAATAGTTCAGCTTCAAGTAGCCCTTCCAATACTTATTAATACCAATAATTCAACGTCAACTTTTATTCATAATGCTTCGTAAGAACGCAAACGAAATTTTCGAAATTTTGATTTTAATATTATGATTTCGCAACACTGATTACTGAATAGCGTCTCTGAGAGTTATATACCGCTTGATTTTCTTACAATAGATTCTCATTCTTGATAAGAAGGTCAAGTTATTGTAAGCGAAAAGGTATTCAAAACCTAACATAGAATAATTGACGGTTATAGCTAAAGTATAGAATGAAACGAGCAAAGTTATTTTACATGCTTACAAGCATATCATTGTTGATTATCAGAGTTCGTTACGCCGAACTTTAGTAAATTAAATTTTTTTTGATTTTCTGGTAACCCAGAGTCTGATTATGTTTCTCAATATTATTTATAATCATCATTACAAATATTTATAATGCCCTTATCGTGGAGTATTTATTGAAAACAATTTTCAAAAAAAAGTATCATTTTTATAATTATCTTATAACTAACCCAAGCATATTAATAATATTTACTGATAAAATGTCGTGATTATCTGCATATTATATTGTCCCAATGACTTATAAATCTCAACCGTCGTTAATTTTCGTAATACAAATACTTTTTAATCTTACGTTATGCACGTAAACTCCGTTATTTCGTTTTAATTTCCGTATGCTAATAAAAATATACGGTTACTTGAACAAGCAATGTGTCATCTAGAATTTTTTTCTTTTACATTTATAACACTTAATTGTTCTGATTAGAAAACATTGTTAATACCGGACTGTTACGTTAATCGTAAACGTTTTATGAACAGCATTTTACATAAAAAAAATTATGATATAAAAATTACGTCGTAACTAAATGTTACACAGAACTAAAATTGATCGATTCTAAGATTCAAAAATAAGCGATATTTTAAATTTTGATAATGCTGTATGATGTAAATAATTCATCAAACTTTAGTTTAGGAAATGTGCTAAAGCTGGATTTTTTTCTTGTGAATTAGTTCTTCGTCAGCTTTACATAACCAATGATGATATAAGGTTACAGAAAATCTAATATGCTGTTTGAAAATTATTCGCAAGAAATACAATTCGTAAAACTTATCACGTGACTAACATGTAGCTCGCGAGCAGTACGCTTGGTGTCGTATTATTGTTATTTTTTTTTGTATTATATATAAACTTTTTTTCAATCAGCCGATTTTATGTCGATAGTTTGAAAACTTAACCTATTTAATTCCATACAACTGACGTATTCGTTATACGAATCTCGATTTATGAAGTTTCACGATATAATTCGTACCTTTAACGAATTATCATGCTGGACTTTTTACGAATTCAATCTGAAATACATTACAAATTCATATTGTCAATTCTGCGAACTACATCGCAAAACTTGCTTTATATTTTTCAATTCTTACGAACTCGGTTTCACAGTGTACAGACGTTGATCAATCATCAAAACGAGTGGTAATTCGTTGATTATTAAATTTAAATGCATTATAAAAAGACATCAGGGAGTAAAAGCTCAAACTATATTACTTGAATATTTAATATTAAATCATACGTGTTGAAAATGTTGAAACTCCTGTATTTATGAAAGTTTGTTTTAACTCGTAAATGAAACGAATGCGTGTGATTCATATCTATCGAGCTTTGTACGTAATTATTGAAAAATCGTGTTAAAAGAAGGTAATAATAATGGGTGCAACTAGTCAAGCTATGGCGTTAAAGTGCGTGGCCTTACTTGACAACAACGTTCAGAATATTCTGGTGATGAGCTCGCGTCTATGCTACAAAGAAGCTCGCTAAATACAGACAATGATTTAAGTAAATATTTGAAAGAATATAAGAAAAAAAAAGAATGAAAGAATGAAATGCAATATAAAGACTGCTATTGTGCAGTGATCAGAAATTCTTTTTCAGAATACGCAATAGAAACAAATGTATAAGAAAAACGAATAATAACAAAGCTCGAATGATTGTTTTTATGCATCAAATTGTATGATGCTTTAGATAATTATCAATCCTTATTCGCAAAGTTCAAGCTATTTTCTTTTACACGCAGAAAAATATTTCTATAATTTTACCGAACATTTCAGCATTACGGAGACATAAGACTTTGTTTTGTTAAATATTTAAAGCATTATGTCTAGATTAGATTATAATATAATTTTTGTAAATCGGAAATTAGATAATTACTAAACGTTTCATAATATTAGCCAATCAATCAAATAATAATATTTTCGAGATTAATTACAAATTATATGAATATTTTACTTAATTAATACAATATTATAATGTATAAAGAGAAAATAAATATTATAATTTTATATCTAATTTCAAAAATAGCGCGCAAATAAATTTCTAAATTGTTTGGTAATATTCATTTGACGTCATTATGATATTTCTACAGTAAATTAGTTTTATTTGCGTCTTATATTTTAAAGATTAATCAAACTTTTAATATTAATTTTTATTTAGTATAATATTCATAATTCATAAATGTATTAATAATTTTATGTACCGAAAATATAAAATTATTTAATACAAACATGCTACGAAATTGACTATTGTTTGAAATGATATGTTTACTTTTTACGTTAACTTTAATAGTTTCTGATTGTGTTAAAAAAGTACTAAGTGAACAGAATGGTTGAATAATTTACGTTATATATCCGAATTAAAACATGGTAACGATTATCATTTATTCTATTCTTTTAATTATTCAAAAATTTTTATTATTTACACTAAATGTTCGAATATCAGAAATTATAACCTCTCTTCTAACGTTACTTTTTTAAGTCAATTTTTATTGTTCACGAGTCTATTTTGTCTTTCACGACCTTTTTTTAAAGGAAAATTGTTCATCAGATTTTTATGAATCCACTGGTTTAATGACAAGTGAAGGTGAATACATTCTAACCGATATTTCTAATCTTGTTCCAGTCTCAAAAGAGGTAAGCATTCTTTCAGATTAAATTTTTGGTTGATGATCTAAAATTTTACTAAAATTTTACATTGTGAAATAAAATTGTTACCATTATGCTTATTATTATTGATATGCTAATATTATCTACAATTTATTACTTTTTAATTTACAGCAGTCAAGCATCATTTCAGACATTGATCCTAGGTCTTACATTGATGAGAGAATTTTGATCAACTCATCCACCAAACCGACACCGGTGCATAAGTCAGTAGACAATGTTTGTCTTCAAGAACAGCAGATTCACACTGATACTAATGTAATTAAAAAATTGTATCTAATAATTTGAAAAAAAAAATCCAACATTTTATCATAAATTGACCATATGATGTGACAAATAATTAATAATTGTGATATAATTTTGTTTAAATGATAATATATATTATTCAAAGTTTCATCAGAAATATTTATAGTACAAAATATTGTTTGAATGAAAAAAGATTTTTTAATTTTCATCCTTATTTGAAATAATTATTTTTTTTAAATTTTTCATTTAAAATATTCATTACTAATAATTTTTAACTAAAAAATTATGGTTCTTATGGTGTGCAATAGTTGAACATTTTTATTGAGTGCAGGATATAGAAACATTTTTAAAAGTTCCATAGAGGGTCAAAAAGTATTATAGGCTTACAGAAATAATGGGAATTTAGAAAAAGTATCTAGAAATTTATTATCTAGTATTCTAATAAAACGAGAGATAGATGCTAAATTAAAATCACTCCAAAAGGGTGAAAAACTGGATGATATTTCGTAATTACATAATATGTTTGAAATTTAATACGTACCTCTGCAATATTACATTCCAAATGCGTTGTATTAATATATTTTTTAGGATAACAACAGAACGATTTTTACAATTAAGACGAGATGTGTGTGATTATTTCAAAATCGAAGAACAACAAGTGTATTTTACACTATATCGATGCGAATACGGTGATCGCTTTCCAGCAACTGGAATTCTTTTAGATCATTTTTATTATTCAAAAAAAAGATTAAGATTGTTCGGAGCATTGGAATCTTCTTCTCGACATCCTGATGTTTTGTTTCCAGCAGAAGCGGTAGTTGATGGTGAAATATATCATATTATTCAAACTTTTTTTTTAATATTATTAAAAGCTTATTCGTTGTTGTTGTCAACTTTGAAAAATGGTAGGTTAAGGAACCAAGACTAACAGATGATTTTATTTAAAAAAATAATGATTATGTATAAATATATCTTATCATATAAATAAAAATTAAGTTAAAATAATCGTAGATTTTATAAAAGTTATGCAAGTAGTTTATTGAAAATATAATTCAATGAGTTATGAATTAAGTTGTTATACACTTGTCGAATGTCATTTACGGTGGATTAATATTACGATTTGAACAATCTAGATATATATTTGATTATTTCATACATATACATTTAGAAGTTATTGATATTTGTTCTTTTGCTGCAAAATATGATTTCCTACTTTTCACAGAGTTTAATTTGTTATATTTATTGTAGAAAATAAAGATGCAGTTTTGTTTTTCTTATTGCCAAACTTGATTGATGTGTGGCGACACAAAACTAATGTAAAAGGAGCTTAAACAACTACAAATTATACTGCACAAGCTGTCAAACGGGCATTTGATCAAAGCAACAATCAATCTGTTTCTCAATTATCATCTACAAGTCAACGAATGAAACTTTCAAACTTAGAAAAACGAGAGAGTTTCTTAATCCACGTAGAAGTATTTTATTATTTTCAAATTCTTGACATTTTTTTTTAAATTCAATTCAATTTCATTTATTACTGTTTGTTTACTTAATAAAATATTTATAGATTAGAGTTATAACAGCATTAAAATTTAATTTTCAGAATGTAACTGATCTGGATTCTACAATAAATAAAATAAAAGAAAATTTACGCAAAAGGCATAAAACTTTTCAACCAACAGTCTTTGTAACTAGACCACTTTGCAAAATTGAATCAAGTTTTGTAATCGTTGACGATTACGCATACGAAACATCTAGTTGTTTATTAGCATTTGATCTTGCATTTAAAATATTTTTTGCTTTAGACTGTGAATATCCAATAGAATCATCACAGTTATGGTTGCTTATTCAAAAAGCAGGATTTCAGATTCATAATAAAAAAGACCGTCCCAATCAGTCGCTAAAGGTTTTACTAGGTTTTTGCAAAAAATCTTTATTATCTGAAATTTAAAGTATATCAAATAATATAAAAATAAAAAATACAATAGAAACTGATTGTCTTAACTTGAATATCATTAGTCTACTTAAGCTCCACTTGTATGATCTAACGCTAATTTTGTTATATATTTATCATGTCTATATGTTATGCTTGTAACGCATCCTTTGACGATGAACTTAATTTTTTATCACACATTAGAATATCGCATATTTTTTTGCGTGAATTTACTTGCTGTGAAGATTTTTGCTTTAGGCGATTCTCATTATTTTCATCATTCAAAAAACATAGGTTATCGCAACACGTAGCAAATTTCCAAGAAGTGGAGCACAACAAAAAGCAGTTTCATATAAATATTCAGAATGATGAAGACAATTATTTTTTTGATGAAACAGATAGTTTAGACAGCGAAATTTCTGAAAATGCGTATTTTGATGACGAAAACTGTAATATTGAACAAAAAAACACAACACAAGAAAAGAAAAAAGTTAATGAATCTAATAAGAAATTCGTAAATTTTACAACTAAGTTATATAACTATGGTGATATGTCGAGAAAAAGAATTAACGATATTTTAGAAGATGTATCTAAATTATTACTGGAAGGTGTGAATTAAGTCCTAGAAGAAGTGAGCAAAATTTCGCAAGATTCAAATTTCAATATTTATACCAAACAAAAGATTAATAAATCAATAACAAAAAGTTTAATTTTTCCCTCAGATTTAAATAATGAATACCAACGGTTAAAATTCTTTAAACAAATGGGAACTTTTATTGAACCACAGAACTATATTCTTGGAGAAAGATCGGAAATAAAATCTAAAAATGGCATTAGCATTATTAAACATATGAATACAACGGCTCAGTTTATTCCACTTCGAAAGGTCTTTAAAAAGTTTTTTGAATTACCAGGAATTTTTGAAAAACTCATTGACTACTTAAGTAAATTGGAATATCAAAAAAACTTAATTAGTAACATCACTCAATGTTCGCTTTGGAAAACTAAAACTCCTCATTTCCAAATAAATAATTTAATTTTGCCTTTGTATCTTTACTATGATGATTATGAAAACAATAATCCATTAGGGAGCCATAAAGGTGTATCCAAATGCGGAGCAGTTTATGTACAAATAGCTTGCTTGCCCCCTGTACTTATATCTAAATTGGACAATATATTTTTATTTATTTTATTTAATAGTTTAGATAGAAAATTATTTAAAAACAAAGCTATTTTTAATAGAGCTAACGAAGAGTTGAATTTTCTTCAGAGGGAAGGTATAATGGTGAAAACTTCATTTGGTTCTTGTAAACTACGATTT
>JABFQB010000508.1:0-10177 GCA_022817105.1 Pseudanteris insignis
CGAATTTGTAGCAAACAAAAAATTTGGACGAAAAAGAACATTAATAGAAACTCTTTTTAGATAATGAAAATATAATCTATGTTCTTTTCTAGATAATTTAATTTCTATGGACAATTTTTAAGTTGAACATCTCAATGAGATTAATACTTAATAGGTTATTGCTTTTTTGGCAAATTCGATTTAGGATACTTTATTTCAAAGTGTAAATATCAAAAAATTATTATTTAGTGTGACAGAAAACATTTTTATAATCTATATATAATATTTATACTCTTTTATTCTATTTCAAGAATAAAATTATGAATTTTTCAAAATTGTTTACTGTGATTCATTTAGTTTAATTTAATTCGTAAATTAATATAGTAAACTATAAAAAATGAAAAATAATTAACTGAAAATTATGAAAGAAAGTTTTTATAAACGAATGTATGCATGCAATAATAATATGTTGTAAAAATGAAAAATATGATATTAATATCGTTATTACTTTATTAAACTTCAGCATCTCCTTCTTCTTCATATATGCCATTACTTGCTGTACCTTTTAGGATAGATGAAGGTTGTGATAAATTTTTAACATTACTTTTGAATTTTATACCACCTGTTCTAGAATCATATATTAAGGGAACATCACAATATAGACACTTTGGCACTTCCCAAATATTTTCGACTGCTAAGTGAAATATCATCTTACATATTGGACATATTCTAAAATTAATTGAAGTTATTTGTAACAAAGTTAAAGCGCATCTTGGTATTTTGTGTCCAGAATGACATACTGCAATCATTGATGAAATATCACAAACAGGTCTTTGGCACAAGTCGCAGAGCTCACTTTTATTTTCTGAAAGATTTGCAATTTTTGATAATGCATCTTGTATAACTTTGGAAATCAAGGTATTTTTGTCATTAATGCCAATATAAACTTGTAAATAAGCTTTCAACAATCCTAAAATTAACTTTTCATTTTCCAGAATTTCTGATTTTGCAGTGATTTTAAGTATGATATTTACAGCGGAATGTAAAAATATAAGCGACCTTGCTTCATTTATATTATAAGAATGTTGATTGGTGGATATTTCATTTTTGCGACAATTTTGCACTATGCTATTAATCCACATAGTCACTCTTAAAAGACCAAACGAAATAAATTCTAAATCATTTCTAGTATACACATTTTTAGAGTATGTTTGATTTTCAATAATTTTCATTCTAAAAACTTCCAAACAGTCCCAATAGTACCCAATATTTTTTCCAATATTTTCATTTAAAAGACTTGCATAAGGATCTTTACGCTCATCATCCAAGAAAAAAAAATGAACTGCTGAAGGTTCTCTTTGTACTAAGTGATCATAAACAGTATTTGGACTAGTTACAGTCATAAAAAGATATTTATTTCTAGAACCAGAGAGACCTAGACAGCGTAATCCATTTGTTATCATTTCATTTGTAATTATTTTACCTTGCATTTCATTGAATAAAATTGATACAAGTGTTAGTTTGCCATCTTCTGAGAAAGTTAAAACTTCTTGCGAATTAATTGGTGTAACTCCTGCAAAATATATTATGTACGTGTTAATAATTATATTGTATTATAAATCCTTTTTGAATTTATTAAAAATTATATACCAGTTATTTGAAAGCTCGGATTTCTGTATATAATTATTTTTAATAAAGACATGTCTTTATTCAAAGATAGAAATATAAGACCAGGTCCTTTTGCAACAGCTATTTTTACTGTTTCATCATCAACTTTCAATAATGATATACATGAAATTGGAATTCTATCAGATTGTAAAAGAAATTCTTCGTTATTCTGAATTTCCAATTCATCCGTGCAGTTACTTAATACTTTGACACATTGTAATCTTCCGTCTTGATATCCAAGAAATAAATAATGACAATCTTCAGAAATTTTGACCCATTGCATAATTTTTACTCTAACATCCAAATTCAAACCTGATGTATGCACAATTTTAGGTCTTTGTACGTTTTCTATATTATCATTCATAAGTTTAGATATTTTCCAAATGACTAGATCAGAGTTCCTATAAGCAATGGCTAAGTATGCAAAGTAACCTGTATCTTTTTTTTGTAAATTACTCCAAGCAATTGAAGTAGCAATAAACTTCCTTGCTTTTGATACATACACAGCATAAGAGTCATCATTTCTGGTATTGAGTTCAAATTGACATCCATCAAGATAATTTAACCATTCTATAGAAATGTCAATTATAGAAACCCATTGTCTATTTATTTTTACAGCAATATCCACAGCACCAACAGAAGTCAAGGTAGCTAACATACATTTTTCAGGTGAAACCAAACCTTTAGGAGACCAAGCAACATCAACGATCCTAAGAATCGCTGGATTAACTTTGTTTGACTTGGGTGAAATGGAAACTTCTAATAATAAAGTATATACTTGTTCTCGTTCCCATTCACAAATATACTTATTTACTTCTTCAGAATGTTTTTCATTTGGAATATGCTCTGAAGGGAATATATATGAACGATGTACTTGTAATGTACGCTTTGAACATAATGGAGTAGGAACTAATTCCTGCAAACAAATCAGATAATAATTTCATAGAATTATTGTATTTCTAGTTTAAACTAAAGTAAATGTTATTTCATTTAAATTTTGTATATTCAAGTTTAATATTCAAATGTTATTAAAACTTTTGTTGAAAATTTTATTTAGTCCCTTAGAGAGAATAATTGAAGGATATTTTCAAATTCAAATGCTATAGATTTTGAAATAATAATATACAAAATGCCATTTTAATTTACATTTGTTGAAATGTTTACTTTAGTTTATATATATAAATTACTATTTATTTTCTACAATTCAGTTATGAGCATTATTAAAATAATATTAAGTTCAGCATTATTTGAAGGTTATGTTTACAGAAGATATTAATTTGTGAACTTACGAAAATATGTACGCCGACTTCTGTAATAACTGATATTTCATCATCTTCAGACCATTTTGCTGAAAATGGTGCGTTGACCACCGGCGCTCCAGTTAATGTAAATAATTCTTTAGCTAACATGTTATGTTTACTACATGGAAGTGTCTATTCGTACCTTAAAACGCGGAGCACAGCGTTGTCAAGTTTTGTCGTTAACGCAAATATTGATAACCCAAAAGTAAAGGTGTACAACGTATACGTGAACACAAAAAATATAAAACTAAAAAAACTAATGCAATATGTTCTACATTTAAATATGTTTTAATGACAGCAAAGATTTTGTTGGTTATGGTTGCTTGATGCTCAGCAGTCAATCATATACAAATTTATTTATATTACGCGGGATATTTGAATATTATAAAATATTATTATTCAAGTATTAATTTATTATTATACATCTAATTAATTTATTTAAATTGATATTTTTTAAAAAAATTAAATACCTGATTTATTCAATTAAATTTATAATTTTAAATCGCTAAATTTTTGATAATTCAATAAACTAATAAAACCATAATAAATTAAACTCTTATAAATGTTTCTTTTTAAATTTTAATAATAAAATGAAATTTAATAAAAAATGAATATTTTTCTTCGAATTAGTATAAATTATTAATCTATGATGTAAACGCAAAAATTGAAGTGTACAATTGTACTATATTGCAATGTATGTAATATAAGCAGAATTATTATCTGGATACTTTTCTACCTTAAAAAAATGTTGTTTTACTTTAATTAAAATACCACACTCTTAGGGCTGGTTATTGTAACTTATAAATGCTCGAACAATAGGTTTTAGTTGAAAGAGTCAGTGTTGAGTAAATAATTAATTTCTGTTACAAAAAAAAAATTTTTTTTATTTAAATAAAAAAAAAAAAAAAAGAAAAATTTTCGATGTTGCGAATTAACAAAATTAATCTACTAAGAATCCATATATTTTTGTATCTGATAAATTTGATGAAAATATAAAAACAAATTAAAAAAAATTAAATTAAAAATATATAATCATGGTATTAATAATGTTAAATATGATAATAGTAATAATAATAATGATAGTGCATAATAAAAAGTCTATATATAGACTATAATATATAATAATAATAAATATCTAACAAGTTATCATCCTGTTTATGAGTGCTAACAAATAAAATGAATAACAACATTTTTAGTATTAAAATTGAGTCATGCTAGGGACAATCTTTAAACCACGCCAAGGTCGGGCCAACGTTGGCTTGACCAATACGAGATCGTATCTTTTTAGAGTTTCTTTTGACTAACCAAAATGAATTATCAACACACGAACTCTTTGCTAATGAAAAAAATGGATGATCTCTTGTATCTCATTTCATTGTAAACTAATTCCTCTTATCTCAAACGGATTCTATTTATAAATAGCAAAAATTCCGTTCATCGTTACATGATGTAATAAGAAAAAAAATTATTTTAAACTAGGCATTGAATTAAAAAAGTCAGTATAATTTTGAGACTTTGTAATAAATATATATTGTAAATTTTATCAGATATTTCGTTGAAAAAAATTCGCCTCCTGTAACTTGAGAAGATTGATATTATCAAAGTTATACGACTTTAAAGGCATCTATTGGTAAGAACGTCACATAATTTATGCCTGACCCAAGGGGGTGATACTACTTCGGCTTTTGTGTCCTGTTCCTGTGGATTCTTGGAAATCGGTTTACAAGTAGGGCTCCTGTAAGTCTTTTTAAAAACTAGTATTATGTGATTACATACCTGACTTGATAAAAATAAATGATTGCTTTACAAGTAACTTGACCATTAAAATGAAAAATAATGATTGGCACTACATGTGATGACAACTACAACTACTTTAAATGAATTTATATTGAATTTTATTATTTAATACACGCCAAGAAAATTAATTTTGTTATTTTTATTGAATTAATGTATTTGATAGTAAGTTAGTTATCAAAAACAAATACTTATAAATTCTTTTAAACAAAAAATCAAAATATTTATTTTTTTATTTCGTTTTAATAAATAAATTTAAAACAAATAACTTTATTCAAATAAATAATATAAATATCTATTCATTTTCATGGTGAATAAAGAATTTACTTGACAAATCAAATTTGTTTAGATCTACAAAATGTATCCTCTTTTGTTTCATTATGGTGGTAATATTGACTGTAAAATTGGGTTAATAAATATTCAAAAAATTACGATTTTCTTACTTTTTGACGCTGTCATCTTGTTTACCCAAGTATAAACAGACAAACGGGGCAGGACTGGCCCAACCCTGACAATGGTTGGCTGAAACGCCATTTTACTGTGGGCCAGTATTGGCAGTAAAAAATATTGCTATAATTATTGGAATTAATCGGGCCAGACTGGCCCATTCGTAAGCCAATGGTCGGCCCAGTGCTAGACCAACCAAAGTACAAAATCGACTTATTTCAACACTGGCCCAAGCATGTCCCTATCGTCACCACTGGCTGACCGTCAGTTTATCTACATGGGTATTTGTAAGTAATTCAAAAAATTATAATTAAAAATCAGAAAAGAAAAATAGTACTTTTTTTTCAACCTTTTGCATCCTGTAACTATTGAAAAAATTTTAAAGTTTTAAATTGTATTCAAATATTATTACCATAGTTTACTTTCAACTTCTAACATTAAAGATGCTTTTTAATAAAATTAACTTTGGTTACCATTATAAAATATAATACTGATTTTTTGCAAAAACCAAAAAATGTTCTAGATTATTTTTAAATAGCGTAGTTGGTCAACTAATGTATGGTACCAAGGTTAAACGGTTATACATTTTTTACCAAACATTTCTATCTGAAATGTTTTGTTGAAAGAGAAAAAATTGTAATTCAAATATTTACATTTTGTAAATTGTAACCTCTTATTAAATAAATTAATATAATAAATATTACAGAACCTCAAACATAACAAGAATTGATTAATAACAACAATTTATTCATTTGCATTTAGTAATTTTCATTCGATAAAAATGGATCTAAAGTTACACCATTCAATTAAACAGAAAAAATAAAGTGATCGTGTCGAATTTTTCGTCGCGTAAAAACTAATTTAACAATTGTCTGAGGGAAAGTTAAAAAAATAAAAAAAAAATGAAACGCAACTCACTGTTTGAGAAGTGAAATAAACTCGTCAGCAAATGAAGCATGTAAAGATATAATACGAAATTGGAAGAGATCACGAGAATTGGCATTGATACCGGGGACCATGCGATTGGATTGAAAATTAATCAGCGGCGCTTCCGCGTTGTCTGCTCCTGAGCGCGGAAACAACGAAAGAGGACGCAGCGGGAATTACGATCTCGGCCGGAAGTGAGAAACTGCCGAATGTTACTGTTCGATTGAACAACCAGTTGTAGGGCTCGAAATTAAATTGGCTACTTTAGTCGAGCATGTTCCTCCAACTTTGCTTGGCCTTTTTTTCTTTTTTTTTCCTTCCGGTCTCTCGACTCCAACGAGTACCTGATTCACTCCGAAAAAGTGCACTCTGAAAGCAGTCCGAGCCGTTATCGCTGTAATTGCATCATATTTTCACGTTCGATTCAAAAGCTCGTTTGAATAGGCCAAGGTATCCCTTTCTATCGTATCTTTTCTCACAATCACTTTACGCTATGAAAATAAAACCAATTGTAAACGTTATTGTGGTTAACGAGATAGTTAAAATCCAAACATTCGAAAATTGATTTTTCCATCGAACCGTAAGGTTTATTATTATTGTAAAAAAAAAATGTTCAGCAATAGTTAAAATTGATTTATAAGTTGATCTTTAATTTTTTTAAACTTAATGATTTAATGAAAAAAGCATCTGGGATAAAACATATAATGACATTATTAGTTAATTATTGGCCCACAGTTGGCTAAGGGTTGGCCGAACGTTGGCACAATATGTTGTCATTTTATTACTTAGTACTAATGGTTAAAATAAATATAAATATTACTAGAATAATTGAACCATGCTTGAGATAATTCTTGACCCGAACCAGCGTCGGTCCAGCGTTGGCTCAACCGAAATAAGGAGTTATTCTGTTTTAAATATGAGGCAATTAAGTCAAATCAATATTGATATATTAACTCACAAATTTTGGGCTAATAAAAATAGATTCTGTTCTCGTAAATTTACAATAAAAATAGTCCACTTACCCCAAACGGATTCTACATTAAGAAACATGTGAATAGTAATGGTTACTAACTTATACTTGCCTACTAACTATATATATAGCTGTATACTAACTTATATAGCTGTATAGTCCAAATAAAATACTGTGTAACCATTACAATACACTATTTTTCATAAAATTTATGTTTAAAATTACATTTATGGGGTCATATATATTAGTATGTGGGTCCACACATATTTTATACATGTTACATACTAAAATTGCATATATACAGTTATATATACTGAATATATGGTTACATTTATATGTGGTTATAAAATCATAATTGCAACATAAATATTTATGACACATATATGCATGACGTATAAATTGCTTATGTGGTTCATAAGCATTTCATCATCCCATATATGTCATATAATCATGACACAATTAAACTGTATTTTATAATAATTTTATTGATAAAATAAATTTAAATATTGTTTACTTTAATGGTCTCTCGTGGTTACCAGTGAATTCTTGTAAAAGTTACCAGAATTTGTTGTAATTGGAATATATTTCAGGAAAGTAAAATACATCCCAATAAATAGACCATTTTACAGCAAAACTTTTAATTACCACAACAATTATATAAACAAAAAATTAAATACAAGCAAAATCAAAAGTAATTTAAAAAAACATCGGATAAACATTTGTATTCATCAAAATAACATACACAAAGATTACGAAAATTCGGGAACAATAAAATGCAACTTTATTCACTTATAATTCTACAAATATTCATTTGCTATTTCCAAACAGTTGCATTCACCGGATTACGTAACACATTTGATCAACGTTTGTGGAATGTCCGAATGGAATCCCATGCATCTGCCATCAGATAATTCTTAATTATATCTTTTCCCCTTGTAAATTCAAATTAACACAACGGCATACAAAACGTCTACACACGTACACAAATTAGTGCGCTTGTGTGGCACGCAGACACGCAAACTCTCCAAAATTGCGTACACTCGTAACTGAGGCATACGGGATTATGTAGTAAAACTTGAGCAGCGCTAACCCAGAAACCACATTATAAACTACGATATTTGCGTGCGCAACGGTAGTCGAGCGTTTGGCAGCTCGTACTTTTATGGAAACGAAAAATAAAAAGCAGAAAAGACTTTATCTGATTTTCACACGCGTTTAATGATTATATTTGGCACACTGCAAATGAGCGTTGTTGAGCAATTCAAACGTCACGTACACAGGCGCGTTGCATTCGGCGCTCTTACACGCTTGCAAAACCCGTGGTAGATATTTTATGTGACTTTTTGTTCGCGGACACGAGAGCCGTGTATTCACTCTCTTCTCTCAATGCAAAATGATCAAGGCTAATCGGTCACGCGAGCATGACTCATGCAGCCGCGTGCGCTTTCTTTCTCGGTTTTGTGACTTTTTCGATAATTCCACGAGGATTTTGAGGTTAACTCACGAAAACTTACGGATTTATTTATTTTATGAGAAATTTAATATTCAATTGCAACGAAAACAAATTTTTAAAGAAAAGAATAATAAAAATAGCCTATAAATATCAAGCCTATCAATTTTGGTAGACATAATTGAATGAAATTATATGAAATTTTTCGGTGGTAAAAATATTTATTGATTAATTTAAAATTATTCTTGTATAGCTATATGATATAATAGCGGTTGAAATGATTCGAATTATTTAATGCAAAAAGTTTGAGATTTTATAAGAATGTTTAGTTTGTTACGATTTTTCACGATAGATGGCGATTTTCGTGAGTTCAAAGATTTCTCACATCTATTTTGATTTTAATAACGTATAAGATAATTCAAGTCATAGTTATAGCCAGATGCATGTCGTATTTATTTGTTATTATTTAATTCTAATTTATTAAGAAGTTACATGAATAATAGGAATTATAAATATATTCTAAATATAGCCGTATATTCACAATTGAAAATTCAAATAATTTAAAATTAATTTATATAAAAAAATTAAATAAAAAACTCATAATACACTGAAAGAAGTAATACTTCAAATTTTACTACATTATATAAAAACCAAGGGATCGATTGTATTTATTGGAATGTGTTTTATAATATATAGTAATTCAAACAACATATGCAGTAACTTGTATTATATATATTGTTTCAATTGCCATTGAATATAGAATCCATCCCGTGATTGTCATATAATATATTAAATGTTACAGTAATTTTTCTTTCAGTGTAAATACTATATTTATAATAGCCAGAAAATATGTGTATTATGTATAGTGGAATTGAATATGATTTATAGTATTGCAAAAAAATATAATTACAATGATTTTTATAAATTTTATGAAAATTACTTTACTTAATGATACATTTTTCTATATGCGTACAGATATCTTCTAGCTGTTATTTATATAACGTTTTATATTTTCATTTTCTCAGTGTAATTGATACAATAAATTATTAGAACATTAGAATCATAAGTTGAACTAAAATTGTTTAAAACGCCACCTATCGTGAAAAATCATAACTGATGGATCACAATTTGATCACGTTTTTTTTTTTCTTTTGCACGTAACTTTATATAGTTCACGTTTATGAATAACATTATTATTATCTTAATATGTATTTCTAAAATATATTTCTTGAATAAGAAGCTCCAATCATCTCTATCGATTATTTCGCCACCAGATGATTTTTCAAACTACTAAAACTTCTAATATATTAATTTAATTTACTGAAATTTCAATTTAATAATTTAGTTAGTTTTATATAATATCGTTAGTTTATAATAATTTAGTTTTTTATCACAACAATATCATTTACAGTAATAATTACATATTCGTAGGGATCAGAAAAAAATGCTACCTTAAAATAACCGGCTGTATCAGAAAACAGACGCTTATTGACTTTTGACAGTCTCGTTAGATTTAAATATTCACCGAACACCTGCGAACAGTGTTATTATGTGCATCATTTCGAGCGGCAAGTACTAAACGCCAGATGCGTTCTTGGTCGATAAGTTCGAACGTCGTGTAACTCGGCTCTTCCTTTTCTC
>JABFQB010000509.1:0-10176 GCA_022817105.1 Pseudanteris insignis
TGATATACATACGGGAAAAAAATTTAGCATTGTGCCAAAGTTGAAAATCATTTTAGATTTACATTGTGAAGGACAACATTACGTGTCATAACAAGTTGAAAAAAACCAAGAAAACAAAAGAAGATACTATGTCTATCCTTTATTATAATAATATTTATATATTTATATCTTTCACAATGTAAAACCAACGTTGTCTCACGTTAGAGCCAGCAACGTTATTTTTTCCTGTGCAATATCATTATTTTTATACAAACTTTTCTCTTCGTGTAGTTTAATAGGTAATATCTTTTCTACGATATTTATAAAGTATAACAATCAAAAATTCGTTTATTGTATGTGAAATTTGTGTTAAGAGAAACAGGATCTATTTAATTTAAATACACTATTGTTTCTGTAGTGTTTTGATTCACATTACGACTATCATTTTACAATTTTAAAAAATATTGTATTGCATGCAAAAGCATTTTAAATAAAATTTTTAAAAATTAAAATAGTAATTTGCGTCTATAGATATAATAATACAATTATAAAGTGGGATTAGTTTTTCGAAGAAAAAATTGCTGTAAAGTATACATTAATAATTTAATTTATTATACAATTTTATTATTTACAATATGATTCGAATAGTTTTTCAATTAACAAAAAAAAGTCTATACTGCTATTTAAATATCATAATATATGAAATACTTATGATTTATGTTCTACGCCATAAAAATGCGTTGATGAATTTTATTACTTTTTACAATTAATCATGCAACGCAAATCGTTATAATATTTGCATAATTAAATTTTATTATTTTTCTCATCGTTACAAAGAAAATTGGCGAATGAAAATTTTACAAATTCGATGACTTATCTTCTCACATTTGCGGCTCGCATACTTGACAGATCTTTATACATCACAAAATTTTCAGTCTTTGCGTCTCGAGAAAAAATTCTTGGTTTTTTCCAGTGAACTTTTGATTTTGTTTTTAATATTTTCAACAAATAGTTTGAGCTTTTTGTTGAATTCATCAACTTTTTGGCTTATTAAATTGGTTGTAAAATCCCTGAACTCAATGACTTTGTGTACGGCTGCCATAAAGCGTGGCGCTTTTTCCTCCAAGCATGTTTTCTTTTCTATACCGAGGTTAATAATTCCATTCACGCTATTGACCACTAAACACAATTTTAATGCAGTTGGTGGGAATAGATCCAGAAATTTATTTATTTCCTTCGTATGGTATGTTTTCAATAACTTTTGTTGAAGATCGTAAACTGTGTTATTATCCTGTATTAAAAAAAAATTATCATTAGAAATTTAAACAAAGATTAAAAAAACATTATATTGATTTCATTATATGTGAATTATATCTTAATTTCATCTCAAAATTACATAATATAAAAGAATCATATAAGCATTACAGTACACTGGGAAAAATAATATGTTGATATAACATGAAAACATGTTGAAAAAACAGGTTTCTTAGTTTACATTATAATGAAATAAAATGTTGATATTTTCATTATGGCATAATATTAACTTCAATTTCAAGACAACTTACAGAATAAAACTTGTTTTTTTTCGAATTTAAATTATGTATTTTCAGTTATGATATAATTCTGATTAAATTATTAATAATATACGTTTCTTAACAATTATAATTGAGGTTAAACAAAGTAATTTCAACGTAAGTTTGAACGTAAGTTTTTTTTTTATTTTTTCCAGTGTAGTTATTATTTATGATTTATAATTATGCATATTTAAACATTATTTGATTAGTATTTTTGTAAATTTAATTAAATTGAATTATAATCGAATCTCATGAAATATAAATATAAAAAAAAATAATATTTAATTCTGTATTATTAATATACATAAATACTTACTGTTTTCATGCATGATATCCTATGCTTAGTCTCGTTAGAGCTCAAACACGACTTTTCGGTTTCTACAACTTTGAGTAAGTTGTCTGATAAATCCATAGTGACTTTAAAAATGTTCATGAATTTTATTAAAATAGCTGACGCGCGGGCAAATATACAATTTTCCACTAGACTAAAAGCCCCTTTGACTGCTTGACTGAACGTTAAGATTCCACATGTTTCGTCAGTCAAATTATAATGTATAAGTTGTTCTATTTTTGTATCCACCTGTTCAAGCAAAATCATTTTAAAAGTTACGTTTCAATTTTTTTTATCAATTATTCGACTTTAATTATTACTGCATTTTACCAAAATGCAATTCAAAATAAAATTCAATTTTTAAATGTGATTTGTTCTATTATAATTAAAAAAATAAATAAACTATATAAATTATGATCTTTCGTTTAGAAATATTTACTTACAAGTTTGAGGCCTTGGTCAAGTTTTGCATGAACTATCTTAAGAATTTTATTAGTACTATTTTTTAATCGTTCACCCAACTCCTCAAACGTTTCAGCAAAGTTCTTCGCATTATTTTCGACATTTATTTCTATTTTTGTGTAATCCTCTATCACTGCTAGAGCCGTATTATTGTTCTCTAATGTTGTCGTTTCGGTTTTAATAAAATTCGGTTGGAAAACCTGTTAATATAATTTATATGTTATGCATAACGAAAAATATTTAACAATTTTCAAATTATTTCAAATCTTCAAAAACAACAACAAAAATGTTTAACTAAACTAAGATTAATGAAAAAAAAAAATTATAATTTGTTTCATATTGCTTTTTAAACTAATTAAATACATTTTATATATACAGGTTAAAACAAATTCCATGTAAAATTATATACCATCTGAGGGATTGAAGATATCTCTGCATAGTCTACACTGAGAAAAATAATATAATAAAAATTATGATAATTTATTTGAAAATTGTTGTATACGAGAATTCTTACGAAAATTTTTATTTTAAATTACATATTTTGTTATAAATATGAGAAGTATTGTTACGAATATAGAAAATTTTACTGTAAAACATAACAAATATCTTAACTACGGTTGTATATAACACTTTTCAAATGTTTTATAACAATTTTTACTTTAATATTTCTCATAGTGTAGAAAAATTGCTATACCAATGTTTTGATACGTACTGTAGGGTATAAAACTTATTATAAATTATTTATTTTACCGATATAGTAGTCTAATTTTACATAGAATTTTTTACAGTGTATAAAATTCAACTTACTCCAATGATAAAAAGGAAGAATACAATTTTGAGTTTAGTAGTCATGGTTGTGCTGAGGAAAGTATGATGCCACAATGTTGAATGTCGGACTATTTATTCTGAAATAAATTAAAAAAAAATAATTAGTCTTATATATCTTTTCAATTTCGTGATTCCATGATAACTTTTTTCCGACACTTATTATCATGCTAAACATTTTTTTATTCTTTTTTTTTTTTTTTTAGGTTGAAATAGTAATAATTTTGGCTTTTCATATCAATTTATACAAATATAATTTGGAAATTATGCACTAATGATTGTTTTATTTTTTAAAAATTATCATGGAACGATAACTAAATTATCATTATTTCTTTTTTACAATTGAATTTTTATAGATTCTATAAAATAAATGGAACGTCATAACAGTATGTAGAGTATCTAATAGTACTGGATTCTCAGTTGAATTAGTTATTTTAATTTTTACCCAGCACGATAAGTTGCTATCGCAAAAATCGCAAATGATTTATGAATCATTTACTGCCGTATTTTCAAGCTCTTATACGTGAGTAAAATAAAGTTTTAGTACATTTCATAGACTTTATTAATGAAAAATGCATGCGCATGAATAATTATGATTCTCTTCACTGTTGAAATAAAGTTGAGTTTTCCAACAAAATAATATGTATTTTCTCCATATGTAAAAATTCAAAATTTTTCATTTTTGCGGTAAATATTTTGCATTTATTGATTCAATCCAATTAGATATTAATTTATCATTATATTCCGATGCCAAACATTTTTTATCAATCTTTTTTTGGTTGTTGAACTTTTTTTTAGCCAACGAGATTAACTTAATTTGGCACAAAAATATTATTAGAAAATGTTTTTCAAGTGAGATAAAAATGCAATTAGAGGTTATTTTAAAAAAAAAATTAATTGTAAAATCCGACCAATCGCTGAGTGCCTTATAATATGTCAAAACAAATCACTAAGATTTGCTTATAATAGAATCATTTAGTATCAGTACCGGCAACGACACTTCTATCAACTTAATTCTCATAAAGTAGAGTTAAATAAATCTTGCTTAACTTACTTACTTAAATGTAAAATTTATTGTGTTTTATTTAACATTTATTTTTTAAATGCATACACGGAGAAAAAGATAATTTTATTAGATGAACGAGATAAAAGATAATTATTATATAATATCGTTAAGCTGGGATAATCTTGATATAATGAGAAAAATTACAATAATATATACAATTTTCAGAATCTTCATAATTTTAAAAAGTATTATCCTTGTTGTTATTTCAAGAGTATGCAATGTTTACGATAATAAATAATAACTTTTATGATTTATTCCTCTTAGTGTACATACCTACCTTAAATAGAATCCCCTTATAATTAGTTATTTTAACAATGAATATTTTAATGGAGGGCATAATTTTCGTTAGCTGCGATGCGACGTATAAACGTGAAATTACTTAAAATTATATCATTTTGCTAATTACAACTTTATGTACCTAATAAAACAATTTATAGATTTTTTTTTGTCTAAAGTAGTTTGAAATAAATCGTAAACTTTTAGAGTTCATGAGATAATTAAAAACAATTTTAACTTTGTTAACAATTACGGTGATCTGATTTACGAAACTTTTGTGACAGTGTACAAGATTTATCTTTATCAAACGAAGGAATGAAAAGTTAATAGAACTGCAATATAATTGTTTATTTATTTTTACTTTTTGAAAGAAAACAAAACGACAATATAATATAATATAATATAATATAATATAATATAATTATAAAATTTTTAATAATTTTGAAAATATTAATAAAATTGTTAACAATATTATAAAACATATTTTCTCGTATAACCACAAAAAAATGTCTATCCATTCTATTTTTATAACGATTTTTGCTATACATTTTTTTTATAATGAAATAATATTAATTTTATTTTTTAATTCGATTTGAATAATTTGTTTTTATTTTTAAATACTATTAAAATTAGTTTTTATTTAATTTTTTGTACCATGCTAAATGAAATTTAAATTGAGAATAATGCAATTTCCCTAAAGTTAATATTCGTCCAACGTAAGTTAATTTAAGCTTAATTGGTTTTAAACATATCAATATATTTATTTGATTAATCCTCTTAAATGTCTTGCTATTATTTAATAAACCAATATAAAATGTTATTATTGCGTCATTTTTTAGTATAATCTTATCTCCATTTTCAGACTTCTATAGAAAATAAAAAGCAACTTTCAGTTTTTCATCCCTATTAATTATTAAACTTTTGTATGATGGCTATAATGAATATTTTTCTAAAATATTTTTTTTTTTCATTTTATATAGTATAACTTAATACATTATATACTCATTTTTAGAAAGGTTTTTGATAATTTTATACACATAAAAATGTGTTTGTAAAATCCAACAAATAGATTTTGGATTCAAAAAGATTATATTTCAATTTTTATTTGACACAACGGCGGTTAGGACAGATTATATTACAAATTCATTGGAATATCAAGTTTGAATATAGTTGAAACGATACAAGATAAATTTTATTTCAATAGAATAAAAAAGGTATTTTGGAAAAACAACATCAATAGTTTATGTTAATTTATATTATTAATATAATCAAAATACAAATATTGATATGTTATATTAATTATATTTAAAATGTAATAATTAAGATTGTCAACTGTTCGAACAGTACGAACGTGTTCAGAAAATGTTAGAGATCGATCGTGTTTGAATTCTGGTAGCCATGTAAAAATATTATATGAGTTCCATATATGGTACATGTATGGGTTAACATATATGTTACTGTATATACGTTATATATGTTGCCATATGCTCTATATATAGTCCATATATGGCAGC
This sequence comes from Pseudanteris insignis, assembly GCA_022817105.1. Lineage (NCBI taxonomy): Eukaryota > Metazoa > Arthropoda > Insecta > Hymenoptera > Scelionidae > Pseudanteris > Pseudanteris insignis. The sequence goes on from JABFQB010000509.1 coordinate 6,028, forward strand.
GTATATGAAGTTATATATGCATTTACCATATATGGAGCAATATTAATTATAGAATTTAAAATTATGCTATTCGATTAATAATTATTTATTTTATCGAAAATAATTTTAATTATTCGTGAATAGTAAATAAATTTTAAATTAAATATATTAACATAACTATATCAGATAATTTTCCATAATAAAAACCATATTATCGTTTTACTTATATTTACCGTGATACATATATTTCTTCGCATATAAATTTTATAAATGCTACATGTATGGCCAGAATCGTACATGTAAATGTTCTATATATGTGGCATATATGTGTTGCAAAACATATGTAGAACACATGTGGTGCCAACCAGAAGAAAAATAATATTCAATATTTTACTATATTTCGTCATTCAGGACTATAGGTAGACGATAATAAATTTGTTAGATAGTATGGTAAAATTAGGTACCTAAAATTAGCTACGAAATGTTGATACGCATATCGGGGTACTTGTTACAATGTAAATGAATAATATTTAGTTTATAAAATAATAATTCTGTCAGTTGACTTGTAGTCCCAAATGGCTAGAAAATGTAGTAAAATGTAGTAAAAAACATTATTTTTCTCAGTGTGTATGCAACATATATACATAAAATGTTTACATGGGTATCAGAGTATGAAAACGTTTGAACTTTTATAGTACTGAACTAAACATGTTCGAACAGGGTTCATTGACATGCCTAGTGATAATATATTATTATTTCCATGTTTGCAGTTTAAAAGTTAATGATATTTTAAAATCTTTATTGGTTATTAAAATGTCTATCATAGCAGGTCAGAATCAAAGTACGTTTTCACAGATTTTTAACAATTCTATTTCAATTATGCTAGTATACATTTTGGTTTAACGACGCGTAATAATATTGTCATTAGAAGAAATAGATAGTCTTTCGGTATATCGAAAACTTTTAGTTCAGGCAATTTAATAGTACGATTTGTACTGTTAATTGATTTGTACAAATTGTACTATTATAATCCTATTAATGTAATCCAGTGTGTGATCATGCTTGAATTTCATGACGTACAATACATCCTAATAGATTAATATAATGTAATTATTTTCGGTGATCCAATTACTGTTTCAGCAAATATTTTACAAACAAAAAACACCGTTCAAAAATAGAAATTATAACCAATTTTTTGAAATATCTCAATGTAATATTGTATGTTTAGAATATTTTATTTTTACATCAATACAAATTATCAATAAATTTAATAAAAACATGTAACTCATTTACGTTTTCTATAACCAAATAATACTTATCGACACTCTTTTAGTCAATCAATTCACTCATTCGGAAAACAATAATTGTTATTTTAAATTTCAAGTTCCAGTGCAAAGAAATAAAAAAAAATTAAGAATTAGGATTACACGTGTCAGTTTAACATTAATGTAAATAAATTAATTGCAATTTATATGTATGTTTATATTTATATAAAATATATATTTTATACTCATTTTTAATTTTTATTTTGTTGAAAATATCTCAATACTTTAATACCATATTCCTACTTATATATTAACTCGATTAAGTAATGTGATTTTACAGATAACTACACGGAGAGAACTGGTTTAGTGAAGTTGACTAAATTGGTATAGTGACGGATACATTGGTTCAGATGATAGATTAACTAGTTATAAGTACTGAACGTCGTTTAGTTGCTTATAGTACATTAAACTCAACAGATCAGTGATTGATTGATTAGGAGAATCATCAGTCTTACTAAACTCTGTTTAGTGAACCTAGAGAGGTTAAGTAAATGATTTCACAATAAATGATATGTATATATGCCATTGAAATAAATATAAAATTTATAAAAAAAGCGTTATAACAGATATGTTGTAATTTATATTATCAATGGCAGTGATAATGAAAAATTTGAGCCTATTATTCAATTCCTATGAATTGAGCGAGTAACCACATACATTCAAAAGTACAATTTGTTAAGTATCTAACATTAAACGAGTTGAATATGATTACTAAATAACTGTTTCGTAACCAGTACTATACATTTAGATTGACAATAATTTACTATTCCATTTAATCAATGCCACGGTGTGTTTAGTTTTATAGACTTATCAGTTTTCTCCGTGTACTGAGAACATGATATAGTAATATATATATTGTTAGTTTTCTAATGAATTACATTAATGTCTTCTCATTGGCGAAACGTTGACGATATTATTTGTAATTAGAATTACGATATGATACTGTTGAAGTAACGATATGTATTGTGTTCCATACAATATCCTTTTCTTAGTGCAGTACCAATATTTGTTATTATAAGAAGAATTATTCTTCAGTTCTTGAACTGCATTTAGTATATATTTCATTTTGGTTGAAACATTATAATTCGGAAGAACGATTTTTTTCTGAGTGTACCATTAGTATGAAAAATTATGATTATGATTTCGTCACAGCACTAACAATTAAAGGAATAACAAAAATTATTTGAATTTTTAGGAAGACACTGATATGAAGCACATTCAAATACTTTTTTCAGTAACTGTATATCTGTGTCAAAAAAAGAATTTGTTATTAAGACGATTTGGCATTGTGAACTTGTGAATTTGGTATATTTTCCAACTTATGAAAACATTATACGTTAAAAATATAATAATTTTTATTAATATTAATATGTAGTATATAAATACAATGTGATTTTTCTACAATAATTTAATATATGCCAGGCGCATATTTCTACATTTGTTGCTTTTTAGACATTTGTTTCTTTAATTTAAATATTTTTATTCCACATTACGCTGAAAAAATCTCCGCGTTTTCATAATAATATATTTGAAATTTGTTTTAAATTGTTCAATATAATTTGTCATATTCTCTTTGATTTCTTCAACTTTAGTATTTATTTTAGTTTTCGCATGATCTCTTGACTCTACAAATTTATGTACGGCTTGCATAAAACGCGGTGCTTTTTCTTCTAAGCAAACTTTTTTTTCAATGCCAAGATCAATAATTCCACTGACACTATTCATTACTAAACATGCAGCTAAAACCGTTTTTGGAAAAAGCTCAACATAATCGGCTAGCTGCTCAACATGGTATGTACTACAATATTTTTCTTGGTAATCATAAACAATATCCTTTTGCTGGGAACAAAAAAATAATTACATTTTTATTAGATAAAGTAGATGATAATTTGAATGTATATAAACAAGGCAGTTTCTGACATTTACTATATATATATATATATAACTAATTTATATAATATTTATTATATTCAAAAAAATATATATATGATATAATAATATGACTACACTGAGAAAAATGATCTAGATATGATCACCAAATTCCATTATTTTTACTATTAAACTGAGAGAAAAATTTGGTTACAGTAACCAAAATGAAAGATTTTTATGACATATTATAATTTTATTATGACAAAAAAAAATTTAGTACTGCCAACGCAACTTTTAATGTCAAGTGTAATTTAGTTATAATAACTAATTTTTTTGGCTAAGTTAACTGAATTTTTTTCTTTATTTTCTCTCAGTGTAACATTATCATGTTTAGTTCGGATTAAAATATACATTAATCTTCAATAATATGTTTTGCTTTTATAATTAAAAAAACTAGCTGTGACGAAAGTATTTTTTTTAATTTGACTAAACATTTAGTAATCACTAAGCACGTGATGCATCGGAACGTATTAATTTATTTATTTTTTAAAATTTTTCAGTTTGAACTAATAATTCACGTAATTTATTACGATTTTATATCAAATGATATAAAAATTTATATTTATCAAACAAATAAATAAATCTGATAAACAATTTAACATGCTTATTGTATGTTAATTTAAGAATATCTTGAAGTTATTTACTATAGATAGCAACTAAATATGTTTACACTTAGAGAAAAAATTGTATTAAAATTACCATTCTGTCTAATACCACTGACCTAAGTTACAGTCATGCGATTATGGCGTCGCCTGTCGACAATTATCATAATCGCGATACATTTTACCATACTTTATGATAGACCCTTTCATTTTTTGAATAATTTTTTTCAAAAAACTTAAAAATACATCAAAATGAAGTCATTTACGTCAGCTGTATTATAAAGTAAAGTAATTTTTTTAATAACTCTTTTCTC
>JABFQB010000510.1:0-10172 GCA_022817105.1 Pseudanteris insignis
AAATAATAAAAATCTTCTCATCAAGTTGGTGCAACTTTTGATACCGAGGAAGTTTTTATTCTCATTATTGTTAAATTTCATGACAAAGATTATTCATTTTATAAAGATTTATTATTTGGTTTATTGCGAATTTTATTCTATTTAATTATATTGCGATATAATTACAAAAATAAATGTCGCTCAAGGAAACCAGCTTCAGAAAATGTCGATGAAATACTGACAATCGGTCATCCAATCCTCATGTATAAAAGCTCAGCGTTCAGAATTTTTATAAGCTTTTCATTGTTTGATTCGCATATTAAGAGAGATGGACAATAAAATTCTTCTTAAATCACCTCTTCGCTTTTAAAAATTAAATAATATTGAAGTTTAACATGGACCATTATATAAATAACATATCAAACATCAAACGCGGTCATTTTTTTGTAACCTTATCAAGTGATGGTGTTCTTTATTGTGGATGATGCATCGAAATAACTTTATAGCTATTGGAATCTAAACTGTTTCAACATGCCATCTGGATCGGAACTAATTTCATTATAAATCCCAAATGTAAATTTTGATTCCAAGCGTTAATTTTTGTTTGAGACTGTTAATTCTTGTAAAATGTTGTATTGTATTTGTAGCCAAATTTCGCATATACGATTTGAACATTTTTGATAATGAAATTATAAAACAATATTTTGAATTTTTGTTCCATTATCCTAAGCTACACCCATAGTATATAAGTATTTTATGACATATATAAACTTTAAAAAGATTATGAAAAATAATATTTAAAAATGTTACTATATTAAGAATAGGGTTAATGTTCAATGTAGAACACAGCAACGTTGCTTTTTGCGAAAAAATTTTAATGTTGAATAACAGACTTCAATAAAAACCAAATGAATTTATATTAATTTTATTACTTGCATTTATTTTATGTAATATTAAGAAATTATCATGAATAGTATATGAAGGTAATTTTTAACCAAATTTCATCCTATCACCATTACAATGATTTGTTATTTTTTTGTCACATCAAAATAATAATACTGTTATATACATGTAAACAAAAAATGGTAAAAAAGTAGGTTCAATTGAAGAATATTATTATAATATTAATAAATCAAACTTTTTTTGTATTTTTTATATATATTTTGATCAACTAATATTAGTTTTATTAACAATTATTAAAATTTTCACTTTCTGTATAATAAAAATATTAAACTTTGAAATATAACAGTATAAATTGAACTTACTGATTCAAAATGCGCGCTTTGCGTTGTTGCTAACATTTTATACTATTGCATTCTTTATCTTTGCTTGAGCATTTCATGCAATATATAATTAACAAATACTAAATAGGTATGCGGTAAAAGTGTTTTGGATTCAAATATAATGATTATAAGACATTTATCATCTGTTTCTAAAAGTATGCAAATTTTCTGTCATTTCCATGATACTTTTCCACAAGTTTTTACGCCTTTCCATTGTAACCTAAGCTTTTGAGTACTTTTTATTCTTGAAATAACTAGAAAACTATGCGGTGAAAACACCTAAAAAAATTGGTAATTTATTGTTTAACTTTAAGAGCATATTGTTAGATTTGCAAACATGTGACCATCCTTAAGCGGTTTATTTGTATTCAAAAAATCTTATTGTATTAAGTAGTAATATTTTGTTCATATTACATTTCATAAAAACGCAAGTGACTGTCCTTAAGTGGTATATTTGTGTTTAAAAATGCTCATTGTAATAAGTAGTAATATTTTTATTAAAATTTGTTTGTTAGGAACTTATTGTAGTTTAAAATTGAGACCTGTTCATGCAGCTGACCCCCACACTTAGTATAAATTTGAAATTTCTTGTTTCATAATTTTGGAATGAATTTGACCCCAAATAACAAAATCAAAAAAGATATAGCCAATTGAAAAGTGCAGGTGTTGAATACATTGGAACCCAATTGCAAATTCAACAATTGTATTGTAACACTTTTATCATTCATTAGATTTATAGTATACAAAAAATTCAATTACACTAAACCAACAATTGTTTAAAAATTCTCCTTGTGAATTGAAAACAAATTCTTAAAAAAATAATTTATTCAACTTGTGAATATATCCTAAAATCGTTATCATGAAGGTTTAATATATAAAAACCAAAGTTTATTTATTTCTGTTTCATTTATCATTTATAATACATAATACATACTTTGTCAAGTCACACTTAAACAGAAAAAAAAAGTGTGAACAAATATTCATGCAAACTAACAACTTTTTTTAAAAAACTGTAATACAATATATGCTTCTATTAAGATAGTCAACTTATAATTAACTTATTAAGGTTTTCATGTAATACTCAATCTAAAGTTGGTTAGCTTGTACAATAATAAGATAAAAATAATTGATACATAAATAGTAACATATGTAGTAGGTTTTACATTATATTGCACATTAATTGTTTTATTTTTATGAATCAACTAGATAAGATTCAATTTGTTCAAAATTGATTACATTGATTAAAATTTTTAATTTTTATCAGATTATAATATAATAAAAACATATACTAAAAAAAGAATATGTGATACTTCTTTAATCATGATATGAACATTTTATAAAAATGTTGGAAAAATTTTCTGCATAAATTACAAGTACCAATTTTTTGGAATAAAATAACAAAAATAAAAACAGTAAAAAATGGTTAACTATTATTAAAATATCATCATAACAATAGTAACACTGAAAGTATTACTTTTATACTATGATAAAACTGTGATATGAAAGGATTATGATTAAGCGACTTTCATATAAATTCATATTTCAAAAATGAAAAAATTATCGAAAATATATTTTGCTAGAGAATGAAATAAAAAGAAAATTGCATTTTGAACAAAAAGTGACTTATTTAATATATTTGTAATTTTATCCATGATGAAATGATTTTTGTCCAAGGTGCTTCTCTGTAAATAACTTTTAGGTTAAAACAAATGATTAATCTTCTATCTTTTCTTTTGTTCTGATTTATGCACTCAAGACAGCCAATGCAACAATTATAGACACTTACGCGTACTATTCTTCATAACATATCGACTATTAGAACAAGTCGGGGATGAAAAGTAAATATAACTTGTTATCATACTAGCAACTCCAGTAACACCTATAATTGGCAAACTGAATCCATCTAAAAAACACCCTGCAAACTTAACGTAAAGTAAAAATACAAAACCAATAATTTTTTTTAACTTCATATCTAGATGTCAACAATAAATAATCTATCTATCTATCTATGTATAAAACTAATCGTAACTTGTTTAAATGACCCGTCTTACAAGAGTGTTAAAAAATCTATCAAAATAGTGACTCTAACCAATAATGCCAACATAATTTAACATGGACTATGGCTTTGTTCCGAAATTGACTGGCAGTACTGACAGCAATTGTATATCTTTCTTTTCCTTGTTTCGATATGTATGTACATCCTTTATTCACAACTTACTGCCAGTATTGCCAGTCAATTTCGGAACAAAGCCTATGGCTATATTTCAAAATTGGTATATACATAATTGATTACACATGCATATTATTGGTTAAGAGTTGGTTATGTTTATTTCGTTTATTATAAATATTATCGATAACAAATGATTTATCATGAACAGCGTTGTTTACTCTGGTATAAAGTTACAGGGAAATACGCGGAAAAAAGGTTTAATTTTGCAATGTAAATTTACGCCAAAACAGCGTAAATATACGCTAAATTTACGGTCAAATACGCTATGTAATTACCGTTTAACATTTGACGGCGGATTACGCTGAAAAGCCAGAAAATTTGGCGTATATTTACGCTATTACGGCGTAAATTTACATTGCAAAATTACAACTTTTTACACCTACTCTTTTGTCGACGTATTTCCCTGTAAATTTAAACCAAGGTAGCTATAATGTATTTTATCATAATTTCATGTAACGTATGCGTACGTATCAAATGCATAGAAATAAAAAGGAACAATACATTTTACCGAATGTTAATTTAAGAACTAACTTAACTTCACATTCAAATGAAATTGTTCAAAATGTCTAATTAATTATTAAGCAAACATTTACAAAATATTAAAAATTACTTATAATTAATATTGTTGAAATATAATGGAAATTGGGTAAATAATATTTTTTGTATGTTATCATTTATTATTATTATATGTATTATATTATTATATGTAACAAGTCGTATCGCTTCAACGGCATTCATCTATGAAGAGCTCATTTGTAAGGGTGGGGAAAGTCGAAACCCGGTGGTCTATTCTTTACGGCGTTGTACAACATTTAACATGAACTCGCATTGAACTGTGACAACGCCTCTAACATTTGTTTGCTATAATGCATTCGTTATATCAATAATTACTTTATTTTATCTTGAATCGTTAGGAAAAACGTTAAGCAGTATTGTGTACAAATTTATATTTATAATTTATACTTAACTGACGATGTATTTGCCTGAAACATTAAGTTGCGATCCACCAGATGGCAATGAAAGTCATCTACCCCTTAGTCATACCATCACGTGCTCGAATTTTCGTCTGCTAAAGATTGTGGCTTTGATCCGGTGAAATTGAACAATCAATTTGTGTACTTATAAAATTTATCATGTAATTATCCCTATAAACACGCAATATTGCAATAATATTGCATACAAATATTAACATATTTTCATATCGTAACGTATTAACATTTTCAATCGTATTTTCAAACTGTTTGATCATCAAATGTCAATCTTTAAGTATAAATTATAAATATAAATTTGTACAAAACACTGCTTACCCTGCAACAAATATTGAATAGAAATGAATTTGCTGGAATTGAAAAATTGGATTCTTCTTCATTTCATATAATACTGAATTTTTACTCCAATACAATACTAAGAATACAAACATCTAAGGAATTGTCATTTTAGGAATTCACAAAATACCCTGCAGCCGAGAATCAATTCGAATATAAAAGTATTTTCTAATAATAATGATAATTATCTAAAAACAATGGAAACGCAATTTTAATACATATATTTTCTTCATCCTTATTATGAGTGATCTAATTATTGTCAACGCCAGTAAGCCCCTGTGGCCAAGGGGGTAAGCGTCACGTTCTCCGAGTCATAAGATCAGAGAATAATTTCCCTGCGATCGATCTCAATCAATGACCTATAATTATTTATTTTATTAATTATTATTTTTTTTTTTAAGGTTTTTATTATAAATCATTTATATCAGAAATTTGAATTGGCTTTACATGAAAAATTACGTGAGAAATCATGTGAGAAAATGACGTGAGATTTTTTGGTAGGAAAGATTGTAACAATAACGGAAGAATAATGCAATTTTATTTCATCTTATTTATTATATAGTATAAAGAACATTCTCACTTTGCAAACACACGTGATATCAATTATAATTATCAGTATTACTAGCGTTAGAGTATAAGTGTTTATCATACTTGGAAAAATGAAAAACTTATGTTTATAATTTCAATTGTTAAATATACTCAATCCAGTAACCTTGTTGAATTTAATTGATTATGTTTCAACTTGATAATCACTCACATGAATTTTTTTTCAAATATACATAACACCTTATTCTTATAATTTTATTAGATCACTGGTGGCGCTGTACAGAAAAATTTATTTCTAACTATTATAATTCATCGTGTATGTCATTATCACTTTCATCGTCCTTATCGTCATCATCCTTAATCTCGTTAGAATCAGCATTAGCCATAGTCACAGTTTCCTCTTCATCTCCTTCTTCGGTATCTATCTCCTCTTCTAAAGGTATTCCAAGACTTGTGCGCATTAATTTTTCAACACTGTCCGCAAATCCACTGGTTTCTCTAAGCATATATCCTGACCTAAGAGTCGCAGTATTAAGCATTAGCATAGCCATTTCCTTAGTAGTTTCATCCTTGGGATCATGCTCAACTCTTCTATACAACTCTCTAATAAGTGGATGCCTAGGATTTATTTCTAAAGTCTTCTTTTGGTTTAAGTAGTAACTCTTCTGTGGATCATCAGCTTTTTGATGCGCGTTAGAAAGTGCCAATCTTTCCATGTTTCCAGTCCACCCAAACATACTGGCAACCAAAGCACAGGGTGAACTGGTCAATCTTTCAGATACTTGAGCTTTACTAATGTAGTCTTTGAGTACATCATTTAACCATGTAACCAAAGGTTCAAATAAATCGTTCAATTCCTTCATTTTTTCTTTAGTCTTTTCAGTGTTATCTAAAGAGAATCCTTCCTTTGCGACATTCTGAAATTTTTTACCTCCAAATTCCGGCAAAGCTGAGATTGCATATTCATCAACAGGTTCAGTCAGATATAATATTTCATAGCCTTTCTTGTTCAACCTTTCAACAAAGGGTGATTTCTTGACTTCAGCTTCAGAAGCACCAGCAATGTAATATATGTGCTCCTGATTAGGTTTCATTCTAGAAACATAATCTGCTAAAAATGTTGATTCGTTTTGGATGGATGACTTAAATTTAAGCAGCTTCGATAATCTGGCTCTATTTTGTGGATCTTCGATCACTCCCAGTTTCATATTAGTACTATATTCTTTCCAGAAAATATCATATTCTTCTTTGGAAATTTTTTTAATCATATCTAAAACTTTGCGGACCAACTTTTTCTTGATAATTTTTATAAGTTTGTGCTGTTGCAGGTTTTCTCTTGAAACATTTAATGGTAAATCATCACTGTCGATGATACCTCTAATGAAGGATAAATAGTTTGGTATCATGTCATTAAACTTATCAGTGATAAAAACACGTCGTACATAAAGCTTTATGTTATCAGTTTTTGTTCCATATCTGTTAAAGCTCTCACTTGGTTGTACTTTTGGAATAAATAAAAGAGACTTGAATGTAACTTCTCCTTCTGCAAAGAAGTGAATTTTTGCCAAAGGATCTTGGTTATCTTTGGTTAATACCTTATAAAAATCGTTATATTCTTTGTCGGTAACTTCATTTGGTTTTTGTGTCCAAATTGGTTTAGCCTCATTCAAAAGCTCCCAATCCCAGATAGTCTTATCAATCATCTCTTTTTTTGGCTTATCTTCTTCTTCGTCTTCTTCAATCTTTGCATCATCTTCTTCTTGAGTTAGTTTTTCTTCATCTTCATGCTCTTTTTTCTTATCAATACTTTCTGTAGTGCTTTCATCAGTTTTTTCTTCAGAATCTGATTCCACTTGGATAGTTTTGCTAGTCCACATGTATATAGGGAAGTTGATGAACTGTGAGTACTTCTTGACCAATTCTTTCACTTGTTCTTCTTCCAAAAAGTCAACTGCTTCGTCTTTCATATATAAACTAATAGTTGTTCCACGCTTCAGAGTATCTCCTCTAGGATCTTCAACAATACTAAAACTACTGCTATCAGATTCCCAAATATACTGTTTGTCATCATTATGTTTTGTTGTAACAACAACCTTGTTGGCCACCAAAAAAGATGAATAAAAACCCACACCAAATTTACCAATCATATCATTCATTTCTTGGGCATTTGATGCTTCTTGCATTTTACCCAAAAATTCTGCAGTTCCTGATTTTGCAATAGTACCAAGATTGTTGATCAATTCTGATTTTGTCATGCCAATTCCAGAATCACTAATACTCAAAATTTTATTATCTTTATCAGCTTTTATACGAATAGAAAGTTCAGGATTGCTATCTAGAACGTTTTTAGATGTCAAAGACAACAAACGAATCTTGTCGATAGCGTCAGAAGCATTTGAAATGAGTTCTCTTAAAAAGATATCTTTATTACGGTACAGAGAATTTATAATGAGTTTCATCATTCGATTTACTTCAGTCTGAAACTCAAAACTTTCAGCTTTTTTGCGTAACTCTTTTATTTGAGCAACATTTAAACCATCCAGTTTGATTGCTTCTTCTTCCTTTTCAAGTGTTTCGGTATCTGAAATTTCAATATTAATATTAATATACAAAGTAATAAAATGTTTTTTAACTAGTGCGTGTTTTTTTTAACTTCATAAATTACTGATTATATAATTAAGAATCAACATTTATAATTAACCACTTTTAATTTCAAATTTAAAAACTAGTAATTACATATTTAGTTGAAAAATTATTAGACAACAAAATATTAAAATGATTAGGTCGCAAAACAAATTATTCTAAAATTAAAATAATTACAAGCCTTTTAAAATATTTTTAATATTTAATATATTATTGGGATACATTTTATGATGAAATTGAATGAAATCTATTCTAATAAATGCTTAAAACAACAGCCTTTTATTTAATATTCTATTGATATGTGTCAACAAATTTTTTTCTATTCACCATTTGATTTATTAATGAAAAATAAAGAAAATCAAATACTTGTCAGATTGATCACTGATTTGATTTCCTGATAACTAACATTGTTGTAATATAAATATTATTGACAACAAATAAAGTCAACAAAGAAAAGTAAAAATTTTTATTGTAAAAAAATATACAAAAAAATAATTTGATAATAGGTGACGTGGCAAAATTACCTGTTCTTGATGCTTCTCTGTTGGCACCAAGGTCTTGTTCCACAGTTGCTTCATTTAGCAATTCTTCTGCTGTAGCAAAGCCTATAAAATTACAAATTACTTAAATCAAATTTTACGAGTAAATCTCAGTGCGAAAATCAAATATAATTGATATCAAACATATACCAATAAATATAGTCCTGGCATTAAGATAAACTTAAAAACTCTCCAAATTGAGAAAAATTTAATTTAAAGTTAAACGTGGAAATGGAAGACTTACTATATAAAAAGCACAAGGCTGCAACTATAAATATGAGTTTATTCCGCATCATGGCGTTTGAGTGAATATGACTCCGACAAACTCAAACTTAGGTCAGACTTTTCGACAGTCTGACGGTGTTTAACGTGTACTCCGTATTAAAGTGATGGTGTCGGACTCGGGTGACGGGTGATGAACAACTTGAAGATTTTACGCCAAACAAACATACGAAAATTGACCAATTACGTCGAAACACGAAACAGAAACCTTCGTGGACCAATGAAATCGAAGCCGGCTGTATTAACCAGTCTGATTGGTTGTTGCAATTAATGAAATATTCTAGAAACTTCGCAAAAACAGTTGTCAATAGCGTCGAAAAAAATTCTTACCCGATTACCGCGAATTTAACTTTTTCAAATTATAATGAATTTAATATGAATATGTAGAAAATTAATTTTATTTAGGAAGAAAAAGACAACTGCCTTAAGTTTTACTCAAGAACATACTACAACCTTATTGAATTATCAAATAAATAAATATTAAATAACTTGAACTATACTAATTTGAAATGTATTAAACTGTTCTGGCAGAATAAATATTTCTTCTTAAGTCAAAGAATAGCCTCTTGTAACCGAAAACTTACGATTTTTACCGGAACAACCCAAATGCACTAGATACGGATCACCGATTCTTCTTCGTTACCGTTTTCTGTATTTTTCACTTTTTATTATGATATTTCAATATTATTTGTCATAGACTTATTTAATTGTTTCATTCGATTTTAATAAATTTTTGATAACAAGAATATCGAAATTTCGTCTCGAAAACAATTTACATAACCATGAACACAATACTCACAGAATCTAAGATTTATCAATTCAAAAATAATTGATAATATTGATCGGTATTCGCTTTCTATTAAAAATTGTATTTCGCTTACGTAAATTTGAAAAACTTATATTTCAGAAAGTTGTGATATTTATGATATAAAGAGGATATGCACGTATAATGAGCGGCATTTACAGTTTTTTAATTAAAATTAATTTTAATATGAATACGCCCAATAAACCATAATAATTTAATTTTCTCACTTGTTATGCATAATATATAATAAAAATATTTTGAAATTAAAATCTATTCGAATTGAAGACACATTTTTGGAACTTGTTTGTATAACGTGAAAATCAAACGAGATCCAATAATACAGACAGATAACATAATTGGATAAATTGTATAGCGCACATATATCGCGTATTCGAGCGATTTAAAGGATTTTCAGCGTCCTTTTCTTTTTGCGTTAGGCATATAATAAACGTCTTCGCTAGAAAAAATTGTATTAAGTTTCACTTTCGAATTCAACCTCTTTTTGTCTAATGAAAAAGAAACGGCGCTACAAATCCTCCA
>JABFQB010000511.1:0-10170 GCA_022817105.1 Pseudanteris insignis
TTAATTTCTACATTCGCGTGTTAAACCATCCAATTATAGCGCACCGCGTTTTACTCTCAAAGTAAAGTAACTTTTCTTTTTGTTATAATGTACTAAATTCACTAAACCTTATTTTTCAGCTTTGTTTGTACAACTAAATGTGATATTTTATTATTTAATAATAAATGTGATATTTTATTATTTAATAATAAATACTATATAAATAATAAATATAATAATTATCGAAATTTCCATAATTCTTAATGAAAAAGTCGGTAATTTTTACCCTTATTTAAACATTATTCCTTAATTACTGTTCAGTAATTTTTTCTGAAACATTTTTTCCGTGTACACTAAGAGAAAACGTAACGTTGCAAAATACGGAACGTGAATTTCAACTTATGAAACGTATTTTATACACGTTGCAATTATTCATACATCATTTTTCTCCGTGTATAACGTGAATATTACAGTTATTTGTGCATACAATTTGATATTTTACTAGCAGATAATACAATGTGAAAAATTTCTGGTTAAATTGTAAGGTTTTGCCAAAAATGTGGTCTCATATGATCTCAGTGTCTGAGGTTATTTCACTAACATTTCCGTTTAAAAATAATAATATTCGTTGGAATACGTTAATGTCCTCCAATTCCGTTTCAAACAGTAGCATTTAATGAGAAATATCATTGATACGAATTTTTCAATCGAAATATGATTGAGATAGTTAATTTTACATCATACCACCAAATTGCAAATATTGATAGCACTTTTTAATTACACATTTTTCTCAGTGTGTCGTTTTTACGTAAACATTTCTCAATAAATTTAAATTTTTATTTCACAAAATAAAAATAATTTTGTCCTTACATCGGGAGAGATACATTTTTTTATAAAAACAATTAATTTGACTGTAATGAAATTACAAGTTTCAACGTGCACCGTAAAACGAAAGATACGGTAAAGCAGAAAGAAAGAAATTTATTTGTGTGCTTGGGTTTCATTAACGGGAGTATTTATTTCTGGATGTTAATTAAAATACTGTTTCGTTCGGTTGGTGATAATAATTTTGTTTAAATTAAGTCATTTTATCCGTAATTGATGATTTAAATCAAATCACGAAAAATTCCGTGAGAATATGAGTTACGGTTAACGTAATTCGTATTAAAACACTCGTACGAATGCAATTCATTGTTCATAACCCACGTCTTTCCGTAATCATAGTTGTGATAATAAAATCAGATAAGAACTAAGCTTAATTTATTGTCGCGTGGCATTTGTCATTACTGAAATCAGAAACAACCACTTGGAGCGATGACACGTGCGAAAGAAATATTTTTACATCTTTTTACAACTGTATCATTTGAAGTCAGACAATTTTTTATTCGTTTGAACCGACGACAATATTAAATAGCGATGGAATCAATATCTTCTATCACGCGATTATGTGAATGAGATAATTATGTTACTGTATAGAAAAACTCACGAAGGAAGCCTTGAATGGCTAATAATATAATTCAGTCAACAAAAATAGCCAACTATTTGATTAAGGGCTTTGATTGAAGTAACGCAATCGTAACCCATTCATAAAATGCGTCTATAAAGATAGAATGAAACTTCTGTAATAACTTTCGCGACAACTCAAGCAGGTATTGAAAATTAGATTTAAAGTGTCGCAAACTTTAATTATTAATGAAATTACTATCGAAAAGATGAAAATACGTTTAAATTTATCTGAATTTTGAAATTATAATATTAAAATCATTTATTAATTGTTTTCCGGATTGAAATTTAAACTTGAAGTTCTACACTGAGAAAATAGAAGTAGCAAACTTCTAAACTAAATTAAATTGTGACTTTTTTTGACTGCAATGCTACTCTAACATGTTACATGCTAATTTATACTATATTTTTTTTTCAGTATACAAAAATGACAAAGTGAGTAAAAAAGTACAAATCCTTAAAATATTTTTAATAATTTATTTTTAAAATTTGTAATACTTACTACACTGTTCATATTAACAATAAATAAAAAACCATCAATGTTTACATGGAAATAAACGTCTTTATTACCAGTGCTATTTTTATAAAATAATTAAATATACATTTTTTCAACGCATAAATTACAATTAAGTATACGTTATAACTTAATATCATGCACAAAGAAAAAACATAATAAAAATTACTAACTTATTGCACTTTAATGATATTTGCTGCTTTCGAGATAATTATCATTTTTATAAATTCATTTCCCTTACACTGGTATAGTCATTTTTATTATAACTTTTTCCTTAGTGTAGAAAAATGCATAACTTTAAACAAGGCCGCATTAACTGATTTGGTCGTATTAGAACGTCAAATTATTAGTAAGAGTCGCTTATCTTTGAATCGATATTGTAACGCTTTTTATAACTGCTTACGCACAGAACCCAAAATATATGATGCTAGACGCACGTTTAATCCCAAAGATTCATGTACCGTTACTTATACTTTGCGTAAAAGCGTTCCTCTTCGATCGATTAGAAAATTTATTTAAGTCCGTATTATCCAATTTAATTTAAATGAAACTCACACTAAAATTATTGCGCTTTAATAAATAAAACAGTGTAAGCTGACAAAATATATGTATCCCTCATTTATAAATCGTTTTTGTTTTCTACTTCCATGCATGTAAATGACGAGTTATAACCCAAAAGTCTTAATAAAATAATTGATCGATGTTTATCAGAAGTTAATTGAATTCTATATGAGACAGTTTAATTTAATTTATTTACATAAAATTACTGTTTACAATTTATCAAATAATTGTTTCTTCGAAGATGATTGAATTGTTAGAAGCTTTGCAATTTTTTTTATAAAATAAAATAAGTTACTCAAAACTAAATATAGTTAAAATAGTCGTTGCCACTTATAATTTGAATGATGATATTTATGAGAAGCACAGGTTTGTATAAGGAAATGAGAGAAAGTGGAACAGGTTGGCTTTGTCGATAGCCGAACAAAAAAATAGAAGGGAATTTGGTGGAAAATTACAAAAATGTATAAAATACGTTTATCCCCTAGTATTTATTAAACTGTTTTTATTACTTTTACGATAAATTCGTAATTAATAATTATTTTTTAGCGTTTAGAAAAATGTGTAGAGCTGCAGTAAAACTATTTATATTGAACTTTATATAAAAAATTAAAAAATTATAAATTGTCAAATGGTGCTAATACGCTATGGAAAAATATAAAAAAAAAATTAATGTAATAGGTTAATATAAATATTTAAAAAAAATAATTTATAAATAACCGTTATTACATTTTGTATTTCATTAAAATTTCGTAAAATAAAAAGTGTTTATAGAATAAAAAAAAAATTATCTAAAATTCTTCAATTCTTATAAAAAAAGTTTAGTTACGGTCGGTGTTCAGGAATGCATCAATAGCGTACGGATAAATCAAAACTACCGTTAAAATAATTATTTCAGTACAAAATAACATGATTGAAATGTAATATGTTATGTACATCAGAGCATCGGTTCGAAATTATGATCCAACATAATGCAATTGATTATAATTTTTTTCAAAAATTATCACTGTTCAATAATTCTGAAATTAAAAGTTATACTACTAAATGCGTCATCTGCAAAGTATTTCTTGTTCAAAGATATGTCAAAAATATAATATAGAGGTCAAAAACATCAAAATAAACATTTTTTTACGATATAATTAAATTTTTATTTTAAAATTTCATGATAATTTAAAATAAAAAGAAAATATTTCTTAATTAACTTTTTAGTGTGTAGTATTATCGCGAGAAAAATCATACGAAATACGAACACGTTTGTACTTTTGCATAAGAAATGAAAAATTGTATTTAATTAGAGCGAAAAATGAGGCTACGTATCGCGCTCAATTAATTTCGGCCAATAAAACGGATGAATTCGATAGAATAATATCTAAAATATAATTTTACAATTAACGCTTACAACGTTCCTTTTTCGTTTTTTATTGCAATATATTTTATCTACCTCTTTTTGGCGTATCGCGTTCTTAAGTATACAAACAATGGTAACTTAATCACTGACAACACCGCGCAGCAAAACGTTTACCTAGTCACTCAACACCGAAAGAATATGGTGTTGAATCTTTAACGGGTATCCCTTTAAGATCAATGAAATCAAAAAATACTTCACCAAGTGGGAAAAACTGATTTCTGTTAACAAATCAAGTAACGGGAATTTACTCACAGCGTGGCTCAGCGGTTTACGAGTTTCGTAATTATTCCAGCTTAAAATCACCGAATAATAAATTTTTGGGCCTCTTGTAAATAATGTTTAACACATTAAACATTATATTTTTTTAATAAAAATTATTCCAAAACAATAAAAATGAATGTTGTTGATTTCATTTAAATTTTAGAATGATTAGTTTCATTAACTCGAATTATTACGAATCAAAACACAATATTAATTAACAATACACCGAGATTTTGATTATTTGAACGCATCCGATTGTACAATCCGTGAAAACAAAAATTTAATTCAGTGACACTACGACAATAAACGTAAGAATTTGACTGAAAGCAAAGGATTTTTCGTGTCAGCCGGCAACGAGTTTCAAAAAAGCCGACGTCGGATCCACCAGGACCGCAATGACTTTCTACCTCATTCCATTGTCGCCCCTCCCTCCTAGCAGCGGCCACAAAAGTCCGCATTCCTTCAAAAAGGAACTCGTTTTCTTGGAGCCGGTGCGCGCACGAAAATCTGACAGCAAGATTTACTTCACATTTGCAAGAACGCGCGCACCAAAACAACCGGACGAAGGGAAAAAGTGAGTACGCGAAAGTCGCGGATGCGGCGCCGATGACATTTACAGTTATCCACGGACCCACCTTATTCGTTCCTAGGACTCGCACGGGCGCGACGTGGTCGCGTTAGCCTTTCGTCATAACGCTTCAACGGCCACGACGGCTTCACTTCCTGCTTGCCTTGCGACCCCTGGCACGCGGATCGGTTCACAACAAATTACGACGCCCGGCAGCCGACATGCCCACAGCCCGGTCACGCTCACTGCGTTCACTCAGCTCTTCGAGCGATGCGCCACGGTCATGCGAGACGCGTAGTCAGCTGCGAGAAGTTTGCTCGCGACTAGCCGACTGACTACGGGTCGGCATTCGGTGGCACTCGGCACTAACAGCAGCCGTGCCTCGGCGCTCAGCGTCGTCAGTCGCGTCTGTCAGTTGACCGCAGGGAGGCATCAAGTTATGCGGGTACCTTGCGCGTCCCACTAAATTCATTCAAATTTGCATTCAATCAATCATAATGACAACGTTATTTCTTTTATAATTTTTCAAAAATTTTTCTTAATAAACAATAATGTTATATTATACAGATGTTGAAATGATGTTCACTTAACTTAATGTAAATATCATCCAATTTAAAAAAAGAAAATACTGAACAATCCATGAAACCAAATCTATAAATTAATTTTTTGCTTTAAATATTGTAATTTAAAAATCACACGATGATGTGATTAACAAAAATAACAGAACTTTATTATTAATGTTAATAACCTGTATTAGAATAATTAATCAGTATTTATTTTACAATTATTGCATTATGTGTTCACTTCGTTATTATCAATTAATAAAAAAGTAAGCCAGTTATATGTTTCAGCATGCAAACGATAAAAATAGAACTTAACGTAATAACTCATTATTGTTGATTTTATTGGTAATATTGAATGTTCTAATGATTATCACGTTAAATTTACTTTTCATTGAGTGTACGGATCAAATGAATACAGCAGGACCTATATAAGTCCCATTCAAATAGTATTTAATAAATACTTCATTTCAATTTTTTTTCAATGCATTCCAGTATATCCTTATATCATGGTATACAAAATTGCAAAATAGTTTTTGATAGAAACTTAAATATTATAATAAAATAGTTTAATTTACATGTGCATTAAAATTTACGTAAATGTACATAGGAACAGTTTCATGCACGTAACATATCCGAATTAATGTAAAAGTTCATGAAATTTCATTTAATTTTTGACAGTGTGCGATAACACGAATTCTAATAGAAATTTACACTGAATATAATATTACTGTGAAATTACAAATCGTAAGAAAGTGTCATGAATTTGATTAATATTTAATATAATATATACACTAAAAACAAAATAATACTTTTTCTTCGCTTCAAATATCCCTATAAGCGCACAATATTTAAAAATTACTCACAAATATAACAGTAATATGACTGCAACATTGCAGCAATATTGCATGTTCGCAGTTTTAATATTGTAAAAATATTTAAAAATAGTATTTGTAAAATTTCGTTAACTTTCTTTGAATTGATCGCTTTTTAAATTTAACAAATTTTATTATATATACATATCACTGTATAACAGTCCTCTTATTTTAAATAGATTCTACTTATGATTAATAGATTTTATAATCAGGAATCATTTAAGAAGATTTAATAGAACTTAAGAAAAAATCTGCTGAACGATATACTGAAACTGATTGAAAATATTCATTTAATATAATATTAGTATAGTCTGATAAAGATAAGCGAAATTCAGTGTACCAAAAGCACCATTGATGTTGTGAAACTATTTCATTCACACGAAATATATAATTCTATATAATTAACAAATTATTAACAAAATAATTAACAAATTATTTGAGCAATAAAACCGTAAGTATTTTTATCAATCCTTCCTCTTAAAACTAAGACAATACAATTGCCAGCTTGAGCAGTGCTAACGGAAAATAAATTGCAGTTTAAAGGGTTAAATCGATTAAAATATTTTAAAAAGCTTAGAATTTTTGATGAATGTCAAAATAATTGTTTTGGACGATGGGCTGATTTAAAATTTTAGTAAATATTGATTATAAATAATATTTCAAATTCCTTAACTGTCCTAAGAGAATGAATCGTTCATTTGAATTATTTATTCTGAATGAATTATTATTATACACTAAAAAAATGAATTGAAAGAATTATTATATATTGTTGTAAAACGGGATACACTTAAAATATTATAAAATTATTTTTTGAAATTTCAGATTAGATATAGACATTCTCTAAGTGCAATTTCATTATTAAATTGATACTATATGCATAATATTATCTAATGAATCAAATAAAGATTCTGAATTCTAATATTATATTATTTTTCAGATAATAATATCTACCCTAGTCATTGCTGAATTCTTCGCGAATAAAGAGTTCAACCATGTCATTTTGAATGAAAAGCACGTCCCTGTGCTTTTCACTACACTGAAAGAAAAGTTCTAGTTATATTACCAATACTGTATTGCAAGCTTGGGATATACTCGTTGTCTAAAGAAATGTACAATACTATTCTTGATCAAAATTGCGCAATGGAATAACTGCGCAACGTATTTAGGATGCGCAGTTGCTCTACTAGTACTATAAAATAATAACTTTTTATACTTATATTATCAACAATAAGTCTGACAGCTTTTTTTATTTAACAACAAATATGCGCTATTTTATGCTGAATTTGAAAATCTATTTAAAAATAAAATTATAACAATTTTATGTTTTTATAATGATCCCTCAAACTGGAAGTGCTTATGCCGCCAACACGAACGCATTTCCTATTATTGCTTCCAGCCCTTCAATTCTTCTTACAGACCGAGATTCGATGCGATATGACTTGTTTTTTTCACCACGCGCGCCCCACAACGCTGCGCAACGTGGCACCGATAATCGTGCTATTTCTTGTAGAACTAAACGCCGTAAATTTTCTTAACGGTATTTGAAACTCTATTAAATTTACTTTGAAGTGATTTTTTTTATTTTTATCTTATACAGATGCCACATAAATTTGAAAAAATATGATACATTTGCAATAATAAATGTCTTATTTATACATTTTAATTTTTATTTTAACACGCAAAATTGCATAATTCTTTGGATATAATAAAAAAAAAATTTTAATTTAATAAGTAGATCATGAGTTATTAATTTTTTAATTAAAGCTTTAATTTAAAATCTTTCTAAGAAAAAGGAAAATTTGTGTTATGTTTTATTAAATTCACATTGTGCAGCATTTATGATACAACCAGCTGAAATTTTTCATTTATTAAAAATTATCATCATTTATAAACTAATCAATACTTTCATCAACTAATAAATATTATGCGAAAGAGAAATATATTTAGATATAATATTAGTTTACAATTGTTTTGAATCATCATACTTTAGTTAAGGAAACACAATTATAAGACCATCATCACTGAAACATTTGAACCATTGTTATTGACTCCCAAAAATTTTGTTTGAAAATTTCACTTCTCTGTATTATTTCGTATCATAATACCAGTAACGAACCGTCTTATTATCCAATACTTTTTGTGTAATGGTACAAAGATGAAGCTCATTTTTAATGAATTCTGAATGCGTACACAGAGAGAAAAATTATGTTAATTTTTAGCATATTCATATAAAAGCAGCACCTCGAGGCATGCACAACACTGTAAAAAATATCTTAAAATTTAATGCATACGGTACATGTAATCGGTACATTAAATTTCAGTTCCGTAGTACATTAATTGCATTTTATGCATATTTGCATCAAAATTCAAAATTCAGTACATTAATACAAATTTCAAGTGCAATGTACATTAAAATCAAGGCACTTTCAAATTCGTATGAAGAACCGTGGTGGGGAGTAAAACACTCTTTTATTGTCGACTAAAGAAGATACATAAATGACCGCGCTCGTTAATTACTACTTCTGCATGAGACTACTAGGTCGTGGAATAGAGACTCAGAAGATTTTTTTTCTTATGATTCAAAAATTCCTACACCCGTGCATTAAATTTAATATATCGAAAATTGAATTTTCAAAACTGGATGCATTAATTTTAATGGACGTCCATGAAATAGACTTCCAGTACTTTTGCATTAAATTTAATGTAAAATTTTTAACAGTGTAACTTGAATGAGTTTGAATTTAAGAGTTGTTTTTTTCAAAAGCTATAATATCGATACTTTATGCAAGTCTACCACAGAAAGAAATCAGCGGAAGTTTAGCTGGAAATGAGCCAAGTAGCTGATTTTGATAAATTAAATATTTCAATTTATTAAAATTTCCTTTTTTAAAACGGAGATACCAGCTTTTAAACATTAATATATTTATTTCCCTAACTTTCCCGTTTAAAAACAATACTATTCGTTGTAATACTATTCGTTAATATCCTCATTTTACGGTTTAAACGGTAAAATTTACTTAGGAATTTTTCTCAGTGTATTAATGAACTATTTATTTGAATGAAATGCGAGCTCATTATTTAATATTAATAAATTTATTAATTAGCTTCATGTTTAAATAAATGTCATTCTCAAAGAATCATAACATTTTGATTGGACGTCATAGCTCAGTAGGTTAGGATATAGCGTAGTATTCGTAGGGTCCCGAAGTCGATTCCCGTTCAGTGCGAATTATACGGTGTGTTCAATTCAGCATTAATTATTTATTTATAATCTTATAATAATTCTAACGTATGAGTTATTAATCTTTAACGAATTTTTTATTAAAACTAGATAAAATTGTATGAGGCTCGTATTTAAAATATGAAACCTACACGAAAAAAAAAATCTATCTAAAATTACCATACTATATAGAGGCCCGAAGATATCGTCGTAAAAGAACAAAAAATTACTATACCAATATAAAGAAGACTTATGTTTCGCAGGTAAAATTGTATCATAATTTATAATAAGAAAGGCTCATACCCTACAGGACGTATTGTAATTTTGGTATAGGAATTTTTTCAGACTATGTAAAGATATCTTTGAGCCTCTAGATAGTATAGTAATTTTTTTATAATAGATTATATATACATACATAATAGATTTTTTTTCTCCGTGCAGTTACAGAATTACCTTCATGTATGATACACTGAGGAAAAAGTGCTATCAATATTTGTATTTTGGAGGTATAACGTAAAATTAACTGTTTGTATAATTGTTCTATTGAACAATTCTTATCAATGATAGAACTATGACATGAAACAAACGACGAAATTCCTGTATTTATACTATCGACTGATAAAATTTTCAAATTTTGTACATTAACAATTGTCATATTATATTATATTATATATCATATTATATTCACGTTATACATCCAAAGTCCAACTATCGATAGTACTTT